>JABEVN020001491.1:0-24680 GCA_013146195.2 Codonopsis lanceolata
GTCCATACCCTCAAACATTTTGCTCCTGCTTGACAAAGTGCGGACCGAGTCTAACTCGATGCATATCACGCAAATATACGTTAGTAGGAAGTTCTAGATGAATGTGAGGTCTTTGGATGAGGAACCAGGGAGAATTTATCATTTCTCAAGGTTTGTAACCTTGCCCTTGTTCTTGAATGAACCGATTGAGGGTTTGATTTCACCTACACTAACCGTTCGAGAAAATTAGGACATTTTCCTTAAACATGTAAACAACAAAGGATTTCATTTTTTACGCAAATATAAAAGTTAAATAAAATTGAAATCCTTGAATGTTTTGATACAATTACGGAGAGAAACAACAATGGATATATCTCGGAGAAATAAACATTTAAGCACGAGAGATAACCAAAGGTTTCAAGGTTTTCGAAAAGCCTGACAATGGCCAGAAACAAAGGTTCTGTAACGTCTCTTCATATTCCAAGAAAACACATCCAAAATGAAATATAAACTTAACACAACATATCTGAAGATTCATAGAAGGATTGGAGTGCTTACCATTGTCACTTGAATCAAAAAGAAGAAGACTCAAGAGGAATAAAAAGCAGTTGCAGAGAAAAATAGGGTTTTGCAAAGAAGGAGAGAGAGAGAGAGAGAGTTAAAGGATTGGTAGAAGTTTTGAAAATGGTGGTTCAATGTTTATCTAAAGAAAAAAAATCACTTTATTGATGAGTGATTGGATGATTGACAGTTATCTTTCATAAAGCACTCATCTTAGATATTTTGAAACTTAACAGTGAAAAGTGAATTTTAGCCCTTTTAGTTTTCAAAAAAATTTGCCCTCGATTTAACTTTAATTGAAATACTAACATGGACTTAACGCTTTGAGTTTAAACACACAACAGAGTTAGTAACAATTAAAGTCTACTGGTATGAAATAACTTTAAACTTAAAAATAAAATTAAGCTGTAGGATCGATCATACCAAAACTCTCCTTAAATAAGCAAACCTGGTAGCATTTAGTGGCTTGATGAGTATGTCAGCCAATTGATGTTACCTTTTTCCACATGATCTTTGAGGAAGTGATAACGTATATCAATATGCTTTGTCTTTGAGTGCATCACTGGATTATTTGAGACTGAAATTACTGAAGTGTTGTCACACATGATTGGACAATTTGTAGTCTTGATGTTGTAGTTCACTAGTTGTTACTTCATCCAAAGTAGTTGAGAGCAACAGTTGCTGACAGCAATGTATTCTGCCTTTGTGGTTGAATTTGCAACTGAACCTTGTTTCTTGCATGACCACGAGACAAGTTTATTTCCAAGAAATTGACAAGTCCCATTGGTGATTCTTCTACTCACTTTGCAGGTTGCGTAGCCTGCATCTGAGTATCCAACTAGATTAAAATTGTTCCTTCTTGAGTACCAGATACCTAGATTTGTAGTTGTGGATACATATTTGACGATACATTTGTAAGATCCCGATTCCCGGTTAGCTTGAATTGCGTGCAAAGCTCGCATTTCCTCTTTCGTTGATTGCTCGTTTGGTTTGTGAGAGAGTCTAAATGTGTATGAGAGATCACATTAAGACTAAAACACTTCTAAGAAATGTCATATAGTGGTTGACTTGTTAAAGTCAAAAGTCGTAACCCGACGATAGTCGAAATGCGACTCGATTGAGAGCTTATTCGGGTTTTGTGTTCTGGACCTCGATTTGGTCCCAGATCTTTACATGATGATTAAATAACATGTTTAGATGTGTTAGACTTCTAATTGGATGTATTCCATAAGTCTCGTGAAGTTTTGGCGCCTCGAGAATAGCAATTCTCCTTGTCGCGTAGTTTGAGATTGAGGCGAGCGTCTCGTCTTTCGAGCCTATTTCTCCTATCTATTGTTTATCATTTGAGAGGCATTCAGGCCTATTTTGTAGCCCTAATAGGTGTTTACAATCATGGGTCATTACCCGTTACCCGGTTTCTTGGATTCATTCGACGTTTCGATAGTAAGTTGTTACGTCTTGCGCCGGTTTTGCCCCGGGTTGTTTCGGGTGTTGTTTATGGGAGTCTAGACCTAATTTAAAATTGGTTTGAGACTTGGATGGTTTAGTTTAATGTTTGAGGACTTTAAGGGTTCAATTATGAGCCATTTTGAAGCTTTAAGACTCGAGAATGCATGCTTGGGAGAGGGGGATCGAGCAAGAAGCAACAAAAGGCTGAGAAAGGGTAATTAAGGGTGATGCGGTCGCATCACTCACATTCAAGCGACAGGGTCCTGAATGGCATTACGAGATTTTTGCATCCATTTGTGCTTATTGTCCGAATTTTGACTAATTAAACCCATTCTAAACCCAACTTAAACCCACCTACTTAGCCTAACACTAGTCCTAAACATTATTAGAGAGATTAGGGGTTAATTAGTGGGTGATTAAGGGGAATTAATCCCCCATATAAAAGAAATCTGCCGCACTTCATTTGTTCGGCCAAGCGAGAATCGACTTTTTTGCCCTTTGCGTCTTACGAGCGTGAGAGAGCTGAGAGAGCGATGAGAAAGGCGAGGGCTTGAGGGCTTGAGGGCTGCGATCTTGGAGGCCATTGCTAGGGTTCTTCTTCCCCCCTTCAGTCTTCTTCCCCCTTCAGTGAGTTGAAGGTAGAAGATTGAGGAGACAACCCAATCTCTAGTCTCGAACATGGCGGCTTGGGGTGATAAGGTAAGTTTCTACCTTAATTCTCTTGCTTTTTTGGGCTCCATTGACCCTAGGGAAACAATCATTTGTGCTATTTGAGGTCAATGGAAGCCATTGTTAGGGTTTGTAGAAGAAGCATGAACCTAGGTTTTCAAATTGATGATAGAACTTGATTGACCTATGTGAGACCATGATATATGTGAAATTCATGTTCTAACTAGTCTATTGAACTTGATTAAGTTGATTATCCATGAGTTTTGATGTTGGTTTGGTTGAGATACTTGGAGGGTGTTTTGCCCAAATTTGGTTTAGCTTGCAAAATTATTAATGTAAGCTTGATTACTATGTTTTATATGCTTAATAGAGTATATTAAACCGGGTTGTATGATTTAATCATGAATTGGGAGTTATGAATGGTAAGATGAGCTAAATGAAATTGTGCTCAAAATGATGAATTTATTCTATGTTATATTAGTGAAGGTTTTGTCGGGTTTATGAGAGTTAAGCGAACAGGGATGATGGTTATTGTGGATAGTTATGAATATAGGGAGAATTGAGAACCATAGCTTCTTTGCCCTAAAATTTTAGAAAGGGTAGATTAGACTCAACGGAGTCATTATAGGCTTGATAATATGTTAAGCAAACTTGGGTTGAAATCCTACGATGATTGGATTTCGTTTGGTTAATGGAGGGAAGAACATAACTTCCAAACTTTAAATGGTTGGTGATTGAGATGTGTTTTGTGGATTTTTAGTCTTGGGAATTAAGCCCGAATGACTATTGAGATTGGGTTGTAAACCTTAAGAAATTATTACGGTATGAATTTATAAAACACATAAAGAATGAAATGTGTTAGTAAGACTCAACGGAGTCGTAATAAGGCCAATAAAATGATAAAGAGCCTTGGGTTGAAACCCTACAATGTTTGGGTTTGCTTGGGTTGTGTTTGTGCACACCGGGTCTTTGGTTTGTGTCCAATGGAGACATTCATGGTATGAAGATTTATTAGAAATATGTTTTAAGCATGCTTGTTAGAGCATGGGATAATTGAGACCCGCATAAGGTCACGAGATTATTTAAGAGAAGATTAAGAGAGAATCCTCTTCTCAAGGATTTTTGTTGCGTACATATGAAAACGCTTGTGCGAAGTGACTACGGAGTAGTCATGAAGTTTTAAGTATGGTGTTGGGTTATCGATCATGTATGACGATTAGGACTATGATTGAGTCCGGTGTACTTAAAATAAAGACTAAAATAATAAGTCTTGATTGGTGGATATTTTGAGACTAGCGTAGTAGTCTTGGTTTGATTTGAGTTGAGGATTAAGGAAGACCTCACATTATAATTTTATTAAGCTGGTAAGCTATGCTTGAATGGGTTAATGACTTGAGGAATAATGAATACCTCAATAAAGTAGTTCTTGAACTAAACTTGTAAGTTAGTTGAACACAATGGTTATATGCAAATATATGCATTGTTCATGATGTTTGGTAGAGCATTATGTCCTACTTGTTTATATGCAATTATATGCATGGTTTATGAGATTTCGTAGAGCATTATGTCCTACGTGGTTATATGCAAATATGTGCATGGATTATGGGATTTTGTGGAGCATTATGCCCTATTTGTTTATGTGCAATTATGTGCATGGTTTATGAGTTGTTGTAGAGCATTATGTCCTACATGATTTAATGAGTCCGATAATAATGAATTTGGTCTCATTGGTTTAGACAAGTAAATATCTACTTGAACGTTTGGTTAAAGTCCAGCTGGCGGGTTTTGGTTGTTGTGTCGGCAATGGGACGATTCATAGCCTTTGGGAACAATCGCTACGAATCGTTGCATTGGGTCCTTTTCTCCTCACTATTTGGCCAATAGTGGGATGTGATCTCGAGTTATGCCACCTAGCCTGACATCGAGCTCTCATTTCTCATCCGGAGACTGGATGAATGTAACGAGTACTCATTAAGGGAAACTGATGAGTTGAGATTATTTGGGGAGGAAACCCCAGGGTATTATTGATTGGGAATTGAGCCCGAATCATGGTTTGAGATTTGATATCATGGTAAGTTGGTTGGGTTTGAAACCCGGATCTAATTGTAACGGTTCGATTACGTTTACTGTTACACATGTTTATTTATGAGCATTTATATGAAAGATAAAATGCTACTTGATTTATGTGAGTTTATGTGCTTTAAAAATTAAGTACATGTTTCATGATGGTATACTAGCATGATACCATGATTTTATATGATTGTGCATTTATGCCATGCCATGTCATAATATGCCATATGTTGCATTTAGAAACTTCTTGGGTCATTATGACTCACTCGTGTGATTGTTTTCCCTAGTGTGTGCAGTGATCCCGTTAGTACGCGCAGCGGCTTCGGATAACGACTTTTAGCAGGTGGTCTTCCAAGTCAAAAGCTTGGAGTTATTTATTATTATGTTGTTATTATTTGTGAGGCTCGAATGTAAAGTTATGTAGACTTTACTTGGGTAGATTGTAGTATTATTTTATGGTTGTGTATTTGGGAGCCGGTTGTATTGCCGAGCATTTGTACCCTTAGTATTTATTTCCTTTGTCGTTTCGAGCATGTGTGGCTCGTTTATTCTAGTTGTGGTATATTGTTGTTCCTACCTCCGATAGTTTTAGTCGTGAGGTTTGGTTGGTGGTTTAGCATAATTTTTATGGTTATAGTGAATTGTTCCTCCGGCATGTTATAGCCGTTGAGTGTTGTTTATCAGGTTGGGATTTTGTCTGTTGCCGGCCTTGGTTGCCGATGGTTTGTGGTGCGTGTCTAATGTTGCGTCACGCGCGTCGAATTTTTGGGCCGAGAGATTTACCATCTCTTTGGTTGTTTATATTTAGGAGCTTGTTAGCTCGGGTCCCATTATGGTTTTGCTTCCGCAGGTTTTGGTTTTTATTTTCCGTATTTCCGTTATGGCTTTACCTTCCTGTCGTGAGCTGGTTGGCTCGTCTTTTGACTCGCACCAATATGCTTAGCAGGTGCTTGTCCGTCTCTTAGTTTGTCCTGATGGCACGACCTTGGGATCTCGTATTGAGATCCGGGTCGGGTCGTCACAACATTTAACAGCAAGCAAATGCGATTCCCTTGGATTTGTCTGAAATCTAACTCAAACACAAATAACAAACATTATATCAGGTCTACTGACAGTAAGGTAAAGAAGTGAACCTATGATTCCTCGATACTTGGTCACGTTCTCTTGCTTTCACTTCTCATCTTTGTCAAAATGGCATTTGGTAGACATTGGTGTCTCGAATCCTTTTGCTGAATCAAGACCAAATTTCTTGATAAGTTCCTTTGCATATTTGGTTTTGCTGATGAAGATTCCATCTGAAGTCTGTTGGATTTGAAGTCCTAGAAAAAAGTGAGCTCTCTCATCATGCTCATCTCAAACTTCCTTTGCATCAATTTCTCGAATCTTTTGCACAGGCTTTCATTGGTTGATCCAAAGATGATGTTGTCCACATAGATTTGTACCATCAGAGAATGACCTTAGTGCTTGAGGATGAACAAAATTGTGTCTATTCTTCCTCTCACGAATCCTTGTTCAATTAAGAACTTGGATAGAGTTTCATACCAAGCTCTGGGAGCTTGTTTAAGACCGTAGAGTGCTTTCTTGAGTCGATATACTTGATCCTCTTTGTCTTTGATGACAAAATCAAGAGGTTGTTCAACGTATACTGTATCTTGAAGATCACTGTTGAGAAAAACACTCTTCACATCCATCTGATACACTTTGAAGTCCATGAACGACGCATAAGCTAGAAAGAGTCTGATTGCCTCTAACCTAGCAACATGAGCAGATGTTTCATCGTAGTCAATTCTTTCTTCCATTCGGTAGCCTTGAGCAACTAGCCTAGCTTTGTTCCTTGTAACGTTTCCATCTTCATCTCTCTTGTTTCTAAATACCCACTTGGTGCCTATAACTGGATGACCAGTAGGCCTTTGAACTAAACTCTACACTTTACATCTTTCAAACTGGTTCAACCCTTCTTGCATAGCTTCAATCCAGTAAAGGTCTTCAATAGTTTCATTAATCTTCTTTGGCTCGATCTCAGATACGATTGTGAATACAAACATAGTCTCATTTCGAACACTTCTTATCGTACGAACTCTTGTGTTGAGATCACTAATGATTTGAGAGATTGGGTGACCTCTTGCTTCTCTAATAGCTGGAGAAAGATCACTTCTGGTGGGTTCTTCCCTTAAGAATTCTAGAGTAAGGGGATAAGATGTTTCACCAAAATCAAGTTCAGAAGAGGTTGGTTCTTCGCGACCTTCATTTTCTGGTGAAGAAGAAGGATGAATGATCTGCAAAGGTGTTTGAGGTAAAACAGAAGAGATGGGTTCAGGATCAACAGTAGAGTTTGAGGAGGCACCAGCATGGTTGAAGTCTGCTGGTGCTGGGTTCGGAGGAATTGGAGATGCTGTTGTTGGAGGATTCTGTGGAGTTGAAGAAGTAAAAGCTTGATTTGTACATGTCTCATCATCATCAGAATCATTAGCAACATTTGGAGCCACTCGTGGCTTTAATAAATCAAATTCATCGAAAGTAACATGCACAGATTCAATAATTTTTAAAGCAGTTTTGTTAAATATGTGAAATGCTTTTGAATGATTGGAATAACCCAGAAAAATTCCTTCATCTGATTTTGAATCAAATTTTCCTCTATATTCTTTTCCATTAAAAAGAAAAAAACATTTACAGCCGAAGATTTTGGAAAATCCTACATTTGGGGCTCTTCCTCTTCATATTTCATATGAAGTTTTATTATGAAACTTGTTTACCAGGGATCAATTTTGGGTGAAGCAAGCAGAGTTGACGGCTTCTGCCTAGAAGTACTTAGGAAGTTTAGCTTTTGCCAGCATAGTTTTTTCTGCTTCAATAAGTGTTTTGTTCTTTCGTTCAGCTACACTATTCTATTGTGGAGTCCCGGCAACAGAGAAATTGTGGCTGATCCCGTGGTCATCACAATATCTTTCAACACCATTGTTCTTGATTCAGTGTCGTTGTCTGATCTGATGTCACTAATGTCTTCAAGCTTTTGAGTTTGAAGTCTTTTTAAAAGTGTGGTGACAAGATCATATGTCTCATCCTTTGATGTTATTGTTTCAATCCAAGTGAATCGTAAATAGTCATCAACTACTGCAAGTGTGTACTTGTCTCCAGAGATACTGACAGTAGTGATTGGTCCAAAGAGACCCATGTGCAGAAGTTGAAGAGGTCTAGAAGTTGACATTACAGGCCTGCTCTTGAAGGAAGACTTGGAAAGTTTTCCTAGTTGACAAGATTTACAACTCCTGTCGTGGTCGACAGACACCATAGGTAGACCTTTGATAAGCCCTTCTTTGGAGAGATACTTGAAGCTGAGGTGACTGAGACGTTTGTGCCAAAGCCAATTGTTGTCACAAATTTTGTTGGCAACTAGGCAAAGGCTAGTGGATCTTCCAAGTAAGTTTAAGTCCACGACATAGACGTTTCCTATTCTATTACCGGTCAGCAACGCTGAGTAGGATTTACTATCTTTGATGAGACATTGGTTGTGGGAGAATTGGCAGATAAGATTGTCGCAGAATTAGGATATGCTCAAGAGATTGTGCTTTAAGCCATTCACTAGAGAAACTTTATTGATGGAGAGATTTTCTCTAGTGATTGAGCCATACACAATTGTTTTCCCTCTTGCATTGTTGTCGAATATCACCATCGAACCTTTCGCTTCAGCTATATCTGAAAGTAAACTTCTGTTCCCTGTCATGTGCCTTGAACAACCACTATCGAGGTACCAGATGTCCTTATCTTCTGAATCTATAGCCATGAAACAGACCTGAAAAAATCAAGGAAAAAGGTCTCATTTATTTTCTTTCGGGTCCTGATGATTAGCAACCTTTTGGAACCCATACCTGCCTAACCTTGAGAGAACTAGGTCTCTCAGATTTTGGTGCGAACCTTAGCAGACATTCTAGGGCCAGATGGCCTAAACAGTTGCAAGAGTGGCAAATGTGAAAGTTACATGGTGAACTGCGATTTACTTTTGTTGTAGAGTTCTTATGACTTTCTTTCTTTCCAACAGCACTCTTGGGTTTAGTAGGCTTGAGAGGTTTCTTGTGAGTGTTCCTGGGTCTATTAACATCAGACCTAGCCTTAGCTGATTTGTTGTTAGGAGACTTAGGAGCATCCACCAGAATTCCCTTAAGCTTAGTATCAGCAAGCTTGGGAGCCTTGGATTTTTCTTTGACAAACTTGACAGGTACCACTAGAGATTTCATTTGTCTAGAACCAGCAGACTTTGCCTTAGCAGAGCTGCTGTCGGTAGACTTAGATTTCCCTGTTGTAGCTTTACCAAGCTTCTCATCAGAAGCAACTACTTTGGCTACTTTGGCTTTCCCTTTGTGATTGGGGTAAACGTATGGAACACTTGTATATCCAAGTCCACGTTTACCTTTGTTACCAAAGGTCTGCTGGGAGAAGGAAAGATCAACAGCAGTCTTGGAGGATTTGCCTTCCTCTATGACAAAAGAGCTTGCTAAGTTGTGCTCATCATTATAGCCTAAGCCTGATTTATCTTCACTTGGCTTTTGACTTGAGAGGATTCCTTCAAAGGTTTCCTTGGAGCTGTTCTAGGAGTCAATGGTCTTTTGCAAACCCTCTTTCTCCTGGTTTAGCCCTTTGATGTGCTCAACTAAGCACTCAACTTTGTAACATAGGAATTTGTTTTCCCCTCTTAACTTGATACTCTCCTGCTGACAGTTATTGAGAGTTTGCACCTCAACTGCCGGCACAGATTTCTCAGTAGCAAGCTTTTCATTGTTCTTCACAATCTTTACATAGGCTTTCCTGAAGGTGTTAAACTCCTCAAGCATATCTTGATTATATCCTTGAGCAGATCTTCCTTACTGAAGTTCTCACAATTGTTCTCAACCTCTTCACAAGGAGAAGGTGAGATCTCGACTTCATTTTCAGAGTCACAGGTGGGACTTGATTCTTGAGCTGTTAAACATATGTTGGCTTCCTCAAAATTGTCCTCATCCTCTTCTGAATCAGTCTCAAACCATGTAGCAACCTGTTTTTCCTCAATGTCCTCAGCCAACATACCTCTTTATTTTTGAAATTGGGCAAACTACACAATTGGTCCCTTTACTTTCTGACTTTTTTTGTTTTTCGTCCCTGCACCTCGCAAATAGTCCCTAAACTGAAGAATTTTACACAAATGGTCCTACCATCTAATTCCATTAACTTTTGGTTGTTATGTATGCTCATGTGTCACGCACGTGCAATTATGGAAGGGTAAAATACACATTTTGTCTTGCAAAAGTATAGGGACCAATCTTGAAAGACATTTTTGAATGAATATTTCAATAAATGATGTTTCAAAAATTTCCAAACAAATTAAAGAAGCTTATAAAAAATTAATCTACCCTTATGTAAGTGCAATTATTGTTGATAACTTGCATGATTATTTTTCTCTTTCCTCTTAACATCTTTCTTTAAATTATCTTACTTTTTCACAATATAACATTTTATTAGAGAATAATTAACAAGGAAAGTTTTGAAAAAAAATTGATTTTTTTGAAATCCTATAAGAAACTATTTTTGTTGTTTCTAAAACATCATTTATCAAGGTTAAGACAATTTTTTATGTGACAGCCCGACCCGGACTCCAATGCGGAATCCCAAGGTCGTGCCGTCAAGACAAGCTAAAAGACGGACAAGCACCCGCTAAGCGTAGTGGTGCGAGTCCAGAGTTGAACCAACAAACTCTATACAGGAATGTAAAGCCATAACGGCCAAACCGAATAACCAAAAACTAAAATCTGCGGAAGCGAATCATAAGTGGGACCAAAGCCTATAATTATAAACTAAGGAATACAAGGCTGAGAGACGACTATCTCTCGACAAATCTACGACGCACGTGACACAACAATGCGCACGGGCAACAAACCATCGGCAATCCTAAGGCCGGCGAATCAACAGAATACCAACCTGATAAACGACAACTCAACGGCTATAACATGCCGGAGGAATAAATCAAGTAAAAGAATAAGATATTCAAATTCTAACAACTAAACCCAAGTCTCACGACTAACGTCGTCGGAGATGACAATACCAACAATACTAGAATGAGTGAGCTAAATCATTCTCGGAATAATAAAAGGGAACAACTCAAGAGATACAACAGCTCGACCAAACAAGTCGGCTACCAAATTAATACGATAACAAAATACTAACAAAATCTACCCAAGTAAAGTCTACATAACTTTACAATCGTGTCTCACCAATACATAACAACAATAATAATAATAAATCCAAGCTTAAAGCCCGGAAGACCACCTTCTAGGAATCACTATCCGAAGCCGCCACGCGTACAAACGAGCTTACTGCAAAAACTAAGGAAAACAAACACACGAAATGAGTCATAATGACCCAGTAAGTTACTAAATGCAAATGTATGGCATAGCATGTCGTGGCATGGCATAATGCACAATCATGTATAAAATCATGGTATCTTAATAGCATACCAATAATAAACTTGTATTGAGTTATCATGTAACATAAACTTCATAAACCACATAGCACGTTTTCTTTCATATAAGTGCTTATACATAAGCACGTAAAACCAAGATCTGGGCCTAGCCCTTCAATGATCATAAACTGGGTTTCAATCCTCAAATGATCATAACTCATCAGTTTTCCTAATGAGTTCCTCGTTACCTTCATCCAACCCTGGGATGAGAAATGGGAGCTCAATATCAGGCTAGGGGGCGCTAATACGAGACCACATCCCACTATTGGCCACATAGTGAGGATAAAGGGTACCAATGCGGCGATTCATAGCGAATGTTTCCAAAGGCTATGAATCGTCCCATTGCCGACAAAACGACCAAGACGCCAGCTGGACTCAAATCAAGATGCTCAAGTAGATATTTACTTGGATAAACCAATAAGGACCAAGTCCATCATAAAAGAACTTATCAATTCAAGTAGGTCATAATGCTCTACAAAACCCAATAAACAATGCACATAATTGTACACACTTAACATGTTCAACTAACTTGTAAGTTTAGTTCAAAAATCACATATTGAGGTATTCATAATCCTCAAGTCATCACCAATTCAAGAATAGCTTATAGCTCAATAAATCACAATGTGAGGTCTACTATAGTCCTCTACTCAAGATTAAATCAAAGACTATAATTTAGTCTAAGAACAACCACAAACAAGGCTTAGCATTTGGTTTCACTCAAAAGCACACCGGACTCAACCATAGTCCCAATTGTCATAATTAATCGACTTCTCAAACCAATCTCAAGGGTACCAAAACTAACTTGTAGTCAAAACCCCGGAAGTGCTATCATGTGCACGCGACCAAATTCCCTAAGAGGGAACTCATTCAAATAATCATTTCTTAAGGGCATACGAGATCATAGGTTGGTCTCTAATGCTCCGTGCTCTAACGAGCACGCTCTAAATAAATCCCCAATAAACCTCTATATCATGGGTGTCACAAATGGGACACCATTCGAGATGCTCGGGTACTCACAATCAAAACCAACCAAGCCCGAACATCGAAGGATTTCAACCTAGGGCTCACTAGCATTTTATTGAACCTAAAATGACTCCATTGAGTCTTAATATCGCACTTTATTAAATACGCATTTCATAAATCCCCAAAACCAACACAACATTCAAGTTTATAATAATTCTCCCAAAAATAATCCGGGCTTGTTTCCCAAGCCTAAAAATCCAAGAATTCATCATAATCATAATCAATCAAAACCCAAATGTCGTAGGACTTCAACCCGAGTTCATTAACACTTTATTGAACTTATTTCGACTCCGTTGAGTCTAAATACTAAGTTTCGTTATTTACATAATTCATCAATCTCAACAATTACACCCACTTCAATTAACAATAATTCTCCAATAGTTCGGGCTTGATTCTCAAGCCTAAAATTCATAACAACTCAACATAATTCATATACCCATTTTATAAATCACATAATCTCCATTAAATGGTCATACTCATATTACCTAGTGAGATCACACATCCAAAATTCCCAAACTTATGAATACTTTCATAATAAACCCAAATAACATATAGTCAAGGTTTCTAGCATGCTCATAGGCCTAGAAACACAAAATGGAGAGTAATAACATAATCAACAATCATAGAAGTCATCCTACAAATGCTCCTAACAAGTTCATACTCCCAAAAATCCCCAAAATTGGGCATACAAAGCATATCAAGTGTTCATTGCCCACAAATAGCATATAGGTTGTTTTCCTTAGGGCCAATGAACCAAAATCAAAAGGAAGTAACTTACCTAGCTTGAGTGAAAACTCAAGAGAACGCAAAATCCGAGCGGTGAAGTTGTTCTACTCGCCGAGGGCTTCAAGATTCCGAAGTTTGAAGGCAATCGGGTGGATGGATCGTCTTGGATCGAAGAGAGAAGGAAGCTAGGGCTTGAATCTCCCTTGGACTCTCTCTCTCTCTATAATACGGTTTGTGTGGAGGAAAATGAAGAGGTTTGGCTGATTTCTCAAAAGGGTTTGGGTATTTATACCCCCAAAATAAGAAGGGCGCAATAGACATTTCCCTTGCACGATTAGTAGAGATTAGGACTAATCAATCACTAATCTAACCTTAATTAACTTCCAACTAATGTTAGGACATGATTTGGGTTAAGTATGGGTGGTTAGGAAGGGTTTAGAGGGGGTTTAATGAGGGTAGGATAGGTATAATTCGTCCAAAACCCAAAACAGGGGAAAAATCCCGCGTATCGATGTTGAGGCGGGCGCCTCAACATATTGAGGCAGGCGCCTGGGCTCCTGCTCAGCTCAATTTCATTTGCAAAGCTCTCAGCACTTGAGGCGGGCGCCTCACTCAATGCCAGGCGGGCGCCTGGGCTTCTGGGCCTACTCTATGCTCTCAAAACTTGGTCTAACATGTCCTAAATGTTCCCAAACTCATGGGCAACTATTCTAAGGTCTAACCCAACTCAAAACAAGTTGGAAACACACCCGAACGACTCCCGAAACAATTCGGAGCGAAACCGGGAAGAGGTGCAACAACGTGCAACCGGAACGACGAACGAACTCAAAATCGAACAAGCAATGAAGGGAGACTTTTAAGGCAAGTCTAAGGGCTAATGAAGAAGCTTAAATACTTCTAGAAAGTTGAATAACAACTAGGGAAATAAGAATCCCAAAGGAGAGACGATTATGCGACTCGATTCCCGAACTACGCGATAGAGACGAACGCTATCTCCAAAACTTCCAAATCATCGATAGACTTAAGGAACACCTCCAACTTGAAGTCTAATGCATCTAAACATGTTAATAAACCTTCTTAAAGAGGTCTAGGACCCAAACCGAGGTCACGAACACAAAACGCATAGTAAACCCTCAATCGCGCGCATTCGACTATCGCCGAAGTCACGACTTGTGACTTTAGCAAGTCAACAACTATATGGAGTCTCTTAATAATGTTTTGGTCTTAATGTGGTCTTTCAAACACATCTAGACCCTCTCGCAAACCAAACATACAGTCGACAAAGGAAGAAGTGCAAGTATAGCACGCAAACCGAGATAACGAAGGAGCGGGGTGTCACACCCTCTCCACCTTAAAAAGAATTCGTCCCGAATTCTAAATCATGATACAAACCAACATTAGGTCCACACTCAACCACCATACATCGAGACAATGATCACTGTGTCTCTTAATCCCGAGTTAACACTCGATCTCAAAACCACCAACCTTGACTCGAATCTCCGAGTCTACCACTACAATATACACGAGGGTCGAACTATAATAATCCAAATTCAAAAGTCTACGAAATCTCAATAGACACGATATCGAACACCTTCTATCAGAAACAATATGACTCATGCTTGAGTCACGAATACACATACGAACAACACTAGGCCAAACATGTAAGCAAAACCCCAAATTTCAACATGAAAAACACAATCAAGAACACTTCAACATCCGACTACCGAAACTATTTGTCTCGGGGCACAACACGAAATTCAAGAACAAGAGGTTCTAACTTTAAGGAAATAATAATTGCCTATGGAGCAATTTACAAACAAATCAAAGATAAGCAAATCGGCATTTCAAACCATGTAAATCAAACTCGCGATTTCCCTATCGCGTGTAACAACACATAAGAGCACATTAATGAAATGTTTTGAAAATTCATTCCATTTCTGTCCATTCCATTTGGTAACGGGTATAGTCAATTTCTACCATAATTCATACCAATCCTAGTTCAACAACGAACCACTTTTGATCACCAATTTAGGGTACCTAAATTGGATACTCAAAAGCTTCGTTGCAAGGATGCGAAGGTTCATGATTAAAAGGTTTTAAGCATCCTTTAATAGTCTCTATGCTAAGGAAATGAATGAAGCAGAGATAATAATGATGAAATGAGAATTTAATATTTTAAAAATGTAAATGCATCAAATTGATGTTTCCTACAACTAATGCACATAACTGAATAAAAATTCAGACCAAGTAACAAGGTCTATTACCTTGGCAAACAACAATTATAGCTATCACAAAACTCGTGTACCTAGTACACTCGACCAATTTAATTTCCTAGTAATCACCACGAATCGACAAGGCTACTAATGCCCGTAACGTCCATACTCCGCAAAACTATCCTTTCTTAAGCTCTAGACCGAGTCTACCACCAATGCATCCACTAAGCGTCCTAACACAACGTTAACATCTCAATACTCACGGTGAAGCGTCAATCTCTCCCGTGCAGCCGTGATTATCCTCTAAATCGCAACCTTCAACCTTCTCACAAGTCGAGTGTATATCCTACTCGCATAGTAACCCTAACAATAATATAATATCATATTATTCATTACATAAAACATATCCTCATAGAATATACAAACATCATACCAAACCGATAAGTATCAATAAACAATTCATGCTTCATAAATATACATACTATGGCCTTTATATATAACCACACAAAACCACAACTCTATATATAGCATAGTCTTATATATATAGACTAAACAAGAATCCATACACCGTGCGATTACCCGGTAATCCACAAAACAAACCATATCATATATCAATCTCACATTGGGGTATTATTCCCGATCGAGCAAACAACCAATATTACACAATACGCCATATAATGTATGTATGAATGCACATGAGCTACCGATTAAAACGTGTACTCATAATAACGGTAATGGTAGCAACGGTATAATTTACGTATATATATACAAGAATATACCTTCCTATTTCGGATAGGACTCAAAACCCCGCAATGGCCAACCGCCACGCGCGCACGACCTCAAACTCTAGGCCGACCATCACCATCTCTTTTGGAGCCACTGGATTGTTGACTAGTACTCCCAGACTGATTAACTTTCTTCCTCGGGCAATCTTTACGAACATGATCGCCGCCACAAACAGTGCATTTTCTTGTTATACCCCAGCACCTATCCTCGGTGTGTCCTATTTTCTTACAAAAGTTACATGTCAACTCGTCACCTCGTCGTCTCCGTCTAGAGGTAGAAGTAGCAATCCTAATAGTCTCTGAGGTTCTCTCTCGAGCATGATCTTCGATATCCATCTCCATCGCATATGCACGATCCACAGCCCCTTGGTAATCCGTAAGCTGTAATGGAATAAGCTGCCTACGATATTTCGTCCTTAGGCCTTTCACAAACCGCTCGGTCTTCCTAGCCTCATCTGGTACCAAGTAACTACAGTAACGAGCCAACTCCATAAACTTTGTTGAATACTGAGCCACGGTCATATCTCCTTGTTCTAACGATAGGAATTCCATCTCTCGTCCTCCCCGAATTACTGCCGGAATAAACCGTACTATAAACTCCATGACAAAGTTCTCCCACACTCGAAGCACTCCATGCTGTCTCCAATGATCTCGTAATTCAAGCCACCAATGCTCGGCCACACCATCCAATCTAAACACAGCTAAGGTCACCATCTCTTCTGATGTACAACCCAAAACTACAAAGATCTTCTCCATGCTTTCTAGCCAACGCTCCGCCTTAGTAGCATCTGGCTCTCCATCAAAACTTTTCGGTTTCAACTTCATGAACCTTGCAAGAACAGTAGAATCGTCTTCAATTCCAAATATCTGTTGAGGAGTCACACGCGGATCAATAACATTCTCCCCTCTCTCGTTGCCACGAGCTGTACCCGAACGGGGTCTACTAGAACTAGCTCCACGCCAAGTTCCTGACATAATACGCCTACAAAGAACACTCAGCGTTAATAACTCAACAATAAACCCAACCCAACTAGGCCAAGGAACCTATCCGGCAAAATAGCTAACTATAGCTCGATACCAAGCTGACATAACGTGGCTCCACCTCCGGCCTCTTCCCTCACGTGGCAGAGGGCACCTATCGAACACTCCATGGGCAGCTCCACCTCAAGGGCAGCCCTTTCCTCATGAAGCCTTTGGGCGGAGAGTCACGCTTCGCCACCGTTCACGCGCGAGAGTTCCCAAAGATCGGATAACTTCCTTTGCTCACGATACCAAGCTCGACCCACTCAATGCGGAATCCCAAGGTCGTGCCGCAAGACAAGCTAAAGCGGACAAGCACCCGCTAAGCGTAGTGGTGCGAGTCCAGAGTTGAACCAACAAACTCTATACAGGAATGTAAAGCCATAACGGCCAAACCGAATAACCAAAAACTAAAATATGCGGAAGCGAATCATAAGTGGGACCAAAGCCTATAATTATAAACTAAGGAATACAAGGCTGAGAGACGACTATCTCGACAAATCTACGACGCACGTGACGCAACAATGCGCACGGGCAACAAACCATCGGCAATCCTAAGGCCGGCGAATCAACAGAATACCAACCTGATAAACGACAACTCAACGGCTATAACATGCCGGAGGAATAAATCAAGTAAAAGAATAAGATATTCAAATTCTAACAACTAAACCCAAGTCTCACGACTAACGTCGTCGGAGATTGACAATACCAACAATACTAGAATGAGTGAGCTAAAGCATGCTCGAATAATAAAAGGGAACAACTCATAAGAGATACAACAGCTCGACCAAACAAGTCGGCTACCAAATTAATACGATAACAAAATACTAACATAATCTACCCAAGTAAAGTCTACATAACTTTACAATCGTGTCTCACAATACATAACAACAATAATAATAATAAATCCAAGCTTAAAGCCCGGAAGACCACCTTCTAGGAATCACTATCCGAAGCCGCCACGCTGCATAAACGAGCTATCTTGCAAAAACTAAGGAAAACAAACACACGAAATGAGTCATAATGACCCAGTAAGTTACTAAATGCAAATGTATGGCATAGCATGTCGTGGCATGGCATAATGCACAATCATGTATAAAATCATGGTATCTTAATAGCATACCAATAATAAACTTGTATTGAGTTATCATGTCACATAAACTTCATAAATCACATAGCACGTTTTCTTTCATATAAGTGCTTATACATAAGCACGTAAAACCAAGATCTGGGCCTAGCCCTTCAATGATCATAAACTGGGTTTCAATCCTCAAATGATCATAACTCATCAGTTTTCTTAATGAGTTCCTCGTTACCTTCATCCAACCCTGGGATGAGAAATGGGAGCTCAATATCAGGCTAGGGGGCGCTAATACGAGACCACATCCCACTATTGGCCACATAGTGAGGATAAAGGGTACCAATGCGGCGATTCATAGCGAATGTTTCCAAAGGCTATGAATCGTCCCATTGCCGACAAACGACCAAGACGCCACGGACTCAAATCAAGATGCTCAAGTAGATATTTACTTGCATAAACCAATAAGGACCAAGTCCATCATAAAAGAACTTATCAATTCAAGTAGGTCATAATGCTCTACAAAACCCAATAAACAATGCACATAATTGTACACACTTAACATGTTCAACTAACTTGTAAGTTTAGTTCAAAAATCACATATTGAGGTATTCATAATCCTCAAGTCATCACCAATTCAAGAATAGCTTATAGCTCAATAAATCACAACGTGAGGTCTACTATAGTCCTCTACTCAAGATTAAATCAAAGACTATAATTTAGTCTAAGAACAACCACAAACAAGGCTTAGCATTTGGTTTCACTCAAAAGCACACCGGACTCAACCATAGTCCCAATTGTCATAATTAATCGACTTCTCAAACCAATCTCGAGGGTACCAAAACTAACTCGTAGTCAAAACCCCGGAAGTGCTATCATGTGCACGCGACCAAATTCCCTAAGAGGGAACTCATTCAAATAATCATTTCTTAAGGGCATACGAGATCATAGGTTGGTCTCTAATGCTCCGTGCTCTAACGAGCACGCTCTAAATAAATCCCCAATAAGCCTCTATATCATGGGTGTCACAAATGGGACACCATTCGAGATGCTCGGGTACTCACAATCAAAACCAACCAAGCCCGAACATCGAAGGATTTCAACCTAAGGCTCACTAACATCTTATTGAACCTAAAATGACTCCATTGAGTCTTAATATCGCACTTCATTAAATACGCATTTCATAAATCCCAAAACCAACACAACATTCAAGTTTATAATAATTCTCCCAAAAATAATCCGGGCTTGTTTCCCAAGCCTAAAAATCCAAGAATTCATCATAATCATAATCAATCAAAACCCAAATGTCGTAGGACTTCAACCCGAGTTCATTAACACTTTATTGAACTTATTTCGACTCCGTTGAGTCTAAATACTAAGTTTCGTTATTTACATAATTCATCAATCTCAACAATTACACCCACTTCAATTAACAATAATTCTCCAATAGTTCGGGCTTGATTCTCAAGCCTAAAATTCATAACAACTCAACATAATTCATATACCCATTTTATAAATCACATAATCTCCATTAAATGGTCATACTCATATTACCTAGTGAGATCACACATCCAAAATTCCCAAACTTATGAATACTTTCATAATAAACCCAAATAACATATAGTCAAGGTTTCTAGCATGCTCATAGGCCTAGAAACACAAAATGGAGAGTAATAACATAATCAACAATCATAGAAGTCATCCTACAAATGCTCCTAACAAGTTCATACTCCCAAAAATCCCCAAAATTTGGCATACAAAGCATATCAAGTGTTCATTGCCCACAAATAGCATATAGGTTGTTTTCCTTAGGGCCAATGAACCAAAATCAAAAGGAAGTAACTTACCTAGCTTGAGTGAAAACTCAAGAGAACGCAAATCCGAACGGTGAAGTTGTTCTACTCGTCGAGGGCTTCAAGATTCCGAAGTTTGAAGGCAATCGGGTGGATGGATCGTCTTGGATCGAAGAGAGAAGGAAGCTAGGGCTTGAATCTCCCTTGGACTCTCTCTCTCTCTATAATACGGTTTGTGTGGAGGAAAATGAAGAGGTTTGGCTGATTTCTCAAGAGGGCTTGGGTATTTATACCCCCAAAATAAGAAGGGCACAATGGACATTTCTCAAGTGCAATTAGTAGAGATTAGGACTAATCAATCACTAATCTAACCTTAATTAACTTCCAACTAATGTTAGGACATGATTAGGGTTAAGTATGAGGGGTTAGGAAGGGTTTAGAGGGGGTTTAATGAGGGTAGGATAGGTATAATTCGTCAAAACCCAAAACAGGGGAAAAATCCCGCAACTGTGTACTGATGTTGAGGCGGGCGCCTCAACATATTGAGGCGGGCGCCTGGGCTCCTGCTCAGCTCAATTTCATTTGCAAAGCTCTCAGCACTTGAGGCGGGCGCCTCACTCAATGCCAGGCGGGCGCCTGGGCTTCTGGGCCTGCTCTATGCTCTCAAAACTTGGTCTAACATGTCCTAAATGTTCCCAAACTCATGGGCAACTATTCTAAGGTCTAACCCAACTCAAAACAATTCGGAAACACACCCGAACGACTCCCGAAACAATTCGGAGCGAAACCGGGAAGAGGTGCAACAACGTGCAACCGGAACGACGAACGAACTCAAAATCGAACAAGCAATGAAGGGAGACTTTTAAGGCAAGTCTAAGGGATAATGAAGAAGCTTAAATACTTCTAGAAAGTTGAATAACAACTAGGGAAATAAGAATCCCAAAGGAGAGACGATTATGCGACTCGATTCCCGAACTACGCGATAGAGACGAACGCTATCTCCAAAACTTCCAAATCATCGATAGACTTAAGGAACACCTCCAACTTGAAGTCTAATGCATCTAAACATGTTAATAAACCTTCTTAAAGAGGTCTAGGACCCAAACCGAGGTCACGAACACAAAACGCAAGTAAACCCTCAATCGCGTCGCATTCCGACTATCGTCGAGTCACGACTTGTGACTTTAGCAAGTCAACAACTATATGGAGTCTCTTAATAATGTTTTGGTCTTAATGTGGTCTTTCAAACACATCTAGACCCTTTCGCAATCCAAACATACAGTCGACAAAGGAAGAAGTGCAAGTATAGCACGCAAACCGAGATAACGAAGGAGCGGGGTGTCACATTTTAACTAGACAATTTGTTGCTAAAATAATTATAAGACATTTTTTTTGAAAAATGAATCAAAGTACCATTTATTCAAGATTCATAAGATATTGTAAACACAAAATAATAGTAATAAATAAAATAAGGAATACCCCCAAAAATAGCACGGTGAATTAACAAAATTTAAATTTAGTGGCTGAAATTCTAGAAAAATCCAAGATTAGTGTTCATCTTGTATTTCCAAATTTTTTTGGAAAAATCTAGATAGGTGCAGTTTTCTCACTCTACAATTTATTCACACACTCCCCCCCCCCCTTTCCCCAACTTTACTTCCCTACTCACAGGCTTGAGCAGTCATGAGAGTAGACAGAGTCCTTCAAAAACTCTTTCTCCTATATCTTTAACCCGTCGAAGCAGAGAACTATTTATCCTACCCTCAATTAACTAACCAATTTTGACCTAATCGTTTAGGCACAGTCCTCTTCGAATCTCAATTCTTCATTGGGGTTTGATGAGATCCACGACAATTCTTCATTGGGGTTCGAATCTCAATTCTTTGAGATCTCAACCATGGCTGCCATGGAGATGAGATAAGAAAGAAAGACAGAGGAAGCATGAGAGAGAGAGAGAGAAAGAGAGACAGACAGAGAGAGAGAGGGGGGGGAGGGGAGGAACTTGTGTCAAGAGTCTTGATCGGCAACAGTCATGGTGGTGCAGTCATGGGGGTGGTGTTTGACATAATAGGAGGAGGGAGGGTGGAGGAGGTAGATGGCGTGACGATGATGGTGAAGAACTTAGGAATGATTAAATTGGAAGAAAAATTATAAGAATACATTTTCCTGCCTACACACCTAGTCCCTATACTTTCAAAGACAAAAGAACTATTTTACCCTGCTCAAAATTCACGTGAGACGCATGTGTATTGATATGATTTAACGAAAAAAATTAACCGAACTAAACGAAATGACCAACTTTGTTGAAATTGGTTGGTACGAGGACCACTAGCAAACGAATTTTGGTACAAGGACGAAAATAAAAAAAAAATCAAAAACTGCAAGGACCAATTGTGTAGTTTTCCCTTTGAAATTTCTTATAAGGAGGTTTTTGATATGCTACAAATTTTGGCTTTGGATATTTAGAAGCAAAATGACCTGGTTTTCTATAGTTATAACGCACAAGCTCATTGTTAGATGAGGCTTCAATAGTTTTTTTGAAAGGCTGCTGGTGTGTGTCCTTCCTACCAAGTTTTGCAAATTTCTTAAAGCGTTTCACAAACATAGCAAATTGTTCATTAGAAAGAAAATCATTTTCATTGGAGGAAGTGGAAGGTTTGTCATCAACTGGAGTTGTTTCTTGTACCATGACTGGTAAAGACAGAGTTTTGAACTGTTTGTCCTGCTCTAGAGCTTGACTAACTTCGAGCTCATAAACCTTCAAAATTGCATACTGACTACGAATGGTCGTTTCATTCAAGATCTTAGATTCTTTCATGGCGGTAGTCTTAACATGCCAAAGACTACCTAGGGAGCCTAGAAATCTCATGTTCATTTCCTTTTTGCCATAAGTTTTACCTAGAGAAAACAACTATTAATTACCTCACTTTGAAGCGATCGTGAGGCTTGTGAGGTTTTCCTTAGATCTTTCTTGAAGGAGTCAAACTGTTGGATGAAGGTGTACTTCATGTTGTCTCTTGTATCTTGGTCTCCTTCCAAGTATTCTACAAGAGCTTCCCACATCTCTTTGGTAGAGGTACACCAGATCACTTGTTGATAGGTGCTAGTGTCTAGAGAGCTTGTGATTATGTTTATTGATTTACTATCTAGCTCCACTAGCTTCCTCCGTCCTCTGTCCATTCTTTTTTTTTTTTTGCAACTTCTGGAGGATTACCATCAACACTTGCAAGAAGATTTGCCTTCATTGGTACGTGACGTTCTTCTAATACGTATTTCCATAATCTATTATCAATGGAGTTCATATGACACATTATCTTATCCTTCCAAACATCGAAATGGCCTTCGTCCAATATTGGGACGTGGCTCGCATTTGACGTAGGTAGCATATAATGTGTTTGTGCCATTGGATCTTTATCTCTCAAGAGGTTAATTTTGGAAAAACTTGTTTTCGAAGAGTTAAGCTTTGATATCAATTATTAGTCCCAAAGGGCACAATACTAGGCTAGAAGGGGGGGGGGGTTGAATAGCCTAGTTACACTTCAAAAATTTTCGTGAAGGGTTCCTATAACAAGTACTAACAGCCTATTGAAAAGGTTGTAATAGCGGAAGACTTGTAAGGAAGACATGCTAAGTCTGTCGGTGAAGCACTACCAATAGACTTGTGTTCATTGAAGTTTGATGCTCAATGAAATAAGTTAAAGAGCAGATAATGATACCAAACAATAAGTACAAGATAATAAATAACACATGTATTTTGAGATGGTTCGTACTATAAAGAGTACTACGTTCACCAGCAAAGCAGTCAACCTTGGATTTGAAAGTGCACTATGTTTTCCACTAGTTCTATTACAAAAATCTCTAATGGATCGTGTACAAAATATTTGACTTGTGTTTGGTGGTTGGTAGTGAATATCTGGGAAACAGAATATTTATTGTGATTGAAGAATAGTTAATGAATACAACAAGATGAAGTAAATAAGTAACAGTTAATGTGCATTCTTGTTGTTGTTGTTGAGGACTTCGTTGATCAGTTTACGATCTCTTGACTGCACTGAGTAAGATGACTTGAAGTTGTTGAATAAGTTCAGAGCATTTATTTCTTTAAGTCTTCAATGACCGAATTTATATACAAGCTTCCTTGAGACCGTTGGAGAAGACGAAGTGAATAACAACTCTATTAGGTTGGATGCATTAAATGCAAAGGAGTTGTTATGTTGACTTCTTACATTCATGATATCTGATCGAAGTATGGAGATGGCGATTCTTGAGCAATGTGGAAGACAACAGAAGTTACAGAAGAGTTGATACTGATTTATACGTGTGAAAACTGTACTGCCTCTCCTGCTCGTGTGTGGAAAGTCTTCATTCTTCGGAAAAGCTGGAAAGGTGTATCCTCGAATTCAGGAGTCAACCTTAAAGGATTTAAATCAAACTGATATTGTGAAATATTTGAATTAATAATCCTCTTGATTAATGATGAGCTGGACATCCTGATAATCTTTATACATGTCATACTGCTGTTCGAAAGCATTACATTGGCCGGGTGAAGGCTGCTGGTGAAGCCTTTGCAGGAATCTTCTGGTGATGAGTGTCGAAACCTGTGAAGTCTAAAATAACTATTCTAAATAACTTTCTATACACGCTTGTCACTCTAATCACTCATTTAGCCACAAGTATAGAACCTAATGTAATGTATGAGCAAATGCAAATCTAAATACAAATGAGAAACAACAGCTACCAAGTTACCTTTTGCCCTAAAAAATTGCACATGAAGCAAAGATATGGGGTTTAATGGATAAAATACCAATGACAGCGAACTGGGGACCA
>JABEVN020001492.1:0-24682 GCA_013146195.2 Codonopsis lanceolata
CACATCCCACTATTGGCCAAATAGTGGGAGAAAAGGACCCAATGCAACCATTCATAGCGATTGTTCCCAAAGACTATGAATCGTCCCATTGCCGACACAACAACCAAACCCGCCCATTTGGACTTTAAACCAAATGATCAAGTAGATATTTATTGTATAAACCAATGAGACCAAGTTCATAATTATCGGACTCATTAAACCATGTGGACATAATGCTCTACAACAATCTCATTAACCATGCACATAATTGCATATAAACAAGTAGGGCATAATGCTCCACAAAATCCCATAATCCATGCACATATTTGCATATAACCACGTGAGGACATAATGCTCTACGAAATCCCATAAACCATGCATATAATTGCATAAAATCAAGTAGGACATAATGCTCTACCAAACATCATGAACAATGCATATATTTGCACATAACCATTGTGTTCAACTAACTTACAAGTTTAGTTCAAGAACTACTTATTGAGGTATTCATTATTCCTCAAGTCATCAACCAGTCAAGTATAGCACAAGCTTAATAACATATAATGTGAGGTCTCCCATAATCCTCAACTCAACCAAAGACTACTATGCTAGTCTCAAAATATCCACAATTCAAGACTTATTATTTTAGTCTTTATTTTAAGTACACGGACTCAATCATAGTCCTAATCGTCACACATGATTGATAACACCAACCTCATACTCAAAACATCATGACTAACTCCGTAGTCACTTCCTCAAATGCTTTATAAGCACGCAACCAAAAATCCTTAAGGAGAGAATTCTTTCTTAATCTCTCTTAATATACACGTGACCATACGTTGGTCTCAAATGTCCATGCTCTAACAAGCATGCTCAAAACTTATTTCTAATAAGTCTCCATACCAAGAGTGTCTCCATTGGACACAAACCAAAACCCAGATGCATAATCATAACCCAAACAAACCCAAACATTGGAGGGTTTCAACCCAAGGCTTTTCATCATTTTATTGGCCTTATAACGACTCCGTTGAGTCTTACTAACACATTTCATTCTTTATGTGTTTTATAACTCCACACCGAAATAATTCATTAAAGGTTACAAATAAATCCCAATAGTCATTCGGGCTTAATTCCCAAGACTAAAATCTCCACAACACATCACAATCACCAACCATTTAAAATTTGGAAGTTATGTATTTCACTCCATTAATCAAACGAAATCCAATCGTCGTAGGATTTCAACTCAAGTTCATTTAGCACTTAATCGAACTTATAATGACTCGTTGAGTCCAATCTACCCTTTCTAAAATTTTAGGGCATAGAAGCCATGGGTCTCAATATCCTCTATGTTCGCAACTAACCATCATCAATAATTATCTTCCCATGTTCGTTAACTCACATAAACCCCACAAATTACTTCGCAATGCAACTTAGAACAAATTGGCCATCTTGTGCCTAAATTCATTCAAGTCACCTTACCAATCATAATTCCCAATTCATGATTAAATCATACAACATGGTTTAATATACTCTATTAAGCATATAAAACATAGTAATCAAGCTCACATCAATAATTTGCAAGCTAAAACAAAATTTGGGCAAAACACCCTCCAAGTATCTCTACCAAATCAACTTCAATACTCATGGATAACCAACATAACCAAGTTCAATAGACTATTTAGAACATGAATTTCACATAAATCATGGTCTCACATAGGTTCAATCAACTCTATCATCAATTTGAAAACCTAGGGTTCATGGCATCTTCTACAAACCCTAACAATGGCTTCCATTGACCTCACATAGCACAAATGATTGTTTCCCTAGGGTCAATGGAGCCCAAAAGAAGGAGAAATAGGGTAGAAACTTACCTTATTGCGCCCTAACAAGCCGCCAACCGAACTCCAAGAGATGAAGCCGTTTTCTCCTCACTTCTCTCTCTTCAAACTCATGGGTTGAATGGGGGAAGAAGACTCCCAGCAATGGCCTCCAAGATCAGCCCTTTAAAACCCTAGAATCACTTCCTCTCAAGCTCTCTCAAGTCTTGATGAAGTGTTCAAGAAGACGCAAGAAGAAATCGATATGTTCCTTGGCCCGAACAGTGAGAGAATGCGTTTTGATTTTTTTATATGGGGATTAGTTCTCTAATCAACTCACTAATTAACCCCTAAATCCTCTAATAATGTTTAGACTAGTATTAGGCTAAGTAGGTGGGTTTAAGTTAGGTTTAGAATGGGTTTAATTGGGTAAAATTTGACAAGCAAATAAGTTGCAAAATCCGTAATCCTGCACTCGCCTCAGTGGACCCATTGCGGTCGCATCCTCTCCCTAGGAGTGATGCGAAAGCGCATCATGCCAAGAACACACAATCCAAGGTTTGTTGCCCTTGCTCGATTTGGTCCGCTCTCCCGCATGCATCTCGAGCCTTAAAGCTTCAAAATGGCTCACAATTGAACCCTTAAAGTCCTCAAACATTAAACTAATCCATCCAAGTCTCAAACCAATTTTAAAGTAGGTCTAGACTTCCATAAACAACACCGAAACAACCCGGGCAAAACCGACGCAAGACGTAACAACTTACTATCGAAACGCCGAATGAAACCACAAACCGACGGGTAATAACCCATGATTATAAGCACCTATAAGGGCTACAAAATAGGCCTGAATGCCTCTCAAATGATAAACAATGATAGGAGAAATAAGCTCCTCGAAAAGACGAGACGATTGCCCGGCTCAATCTCGAACTACGAAAGGAGAATTGCTATTCTCGAGGCCAAAACTTCACGAGACTTATGGAATACATCCAATTAGAAGTCTAACACATCTAAACATGTTATTTAATCATCATGTAAAGATCTGGGACCAAATCGAGGTCGAAACACAAAACCCGCATAAACTCTCAATCGCTGTCGATTTCACCTATCGTCTGGTTATTAACTTTTGACTTTAGCAAGTCAACAACTATATGACATCTCTTAAAAGTGTTTTAGTCTTAATGTGGTCTCTCATACACATTTAGACTCTCTCAAGCAAACCAAACGAGCAATCAACCAAAGAAGAAATGCGAGCATTGCACGCAATTCAAGCTAACCGAATCGGATCTTACATCCTCTCCCCCTTAAAAAGAATTCGTCCCGAATTCTAAACCGTATCTCAAACCAATGCTAGGTTATCTCCTCAACATGGAATACCCGCACACCTCTACGGTGTCTCACAACCACGTAAACACTCGATGCTCAAAAACCATAAACCTAGACTCAGTCTTCGAGTCTACCATCACAATAACCAAACCAAGTATATGAGGATCAAACTACCGTGATCCAAACTCAGGTTTCAAAACCTCTCATAGGCACAACAACATTAAACTCTTTAGATTGAAAATATTATGACTCATATTCGAGTCGCGAAACACATATGAACAACACTAACCAAATCTCGCACACAACCCCAAAGCTAAACGAAACAAGTTCAAGCACACCATAACATTCGACTACCGAAACTATTTGTCCCGGCACATCATAAAATTCGCATAATGCACCTTAAGTCACAAGGAGTAATAATTGCCTATAGAGCAATTCTCAACCAAATCGAGGCAATCAAGTTGACATTTCAAGCCACGCAAGTATTACTCGCGATCTCCCTATCGCGGTAAAAACACATAAAAACACAACAATGAAATGTTTTGAAAATTCTTTCCATTTAGAACACATTCCATTTGAAATGTTTTGAAAATTCTTTTCCATAAATGTTTTGAAAATTCTTTCCATTTGGGTCCATTTTTTGGTAATGGGTATAGTCTACCACAATTCATACCAATCCTAGTCCAACAACGAACCACTTTTGATCACCAATTTAGGTACCGCTAAATTGATATTCAAAAGCTTTCGTTGCAAGGATGTGAGGGTTCATGATAAAAAGGTTTTAAGCATCCTTTAATAGTCTCCTATGCTAAGGAAATGAATGAGCAGGAGATAACAATTATGGAATGAGAATTTAATATACTACAATGTAGATGCATCAAGTAGGTGTTCCCTACAACTAATGCACATAACTGAATAAAATCAAGTCAAATAACAAGGTCTATTACCTTGACAAACAACAATCATATTTACCACAAAATTCGTGCACCTAGCACACAACCATAAAAACTCGCTAGAAGTCACCACGTACCGACTCGGCTATTAGTAGTCATAACGTTTATACTCCATAATTCCAACCTTTCTTAAATTCTAGACCAAGTCTACAACCGACGCATATTCTAACGTCCTCAAAACACCAAAACTTCAACAAAAATTGCGGTGGAACATCATACTTGTTCACGCACTAAAATCAACCCATAGATCGCAATACCTAACTTTCGCACTTACCGAGTGTATCCTACTCGCATAATAATCATAAACAATATTACCGATGTATATTATTCATCACCTTAAACATATCCCCATAGGATATACAAGTATCATATCTATATACAAGTATCATCATACAATTCATGCTTCATATATATATATACATATATATACGAATATTCGTACCCCGGCTCTTAATATAGGCCGACAAAACCGTAACCCCATAAAACCATTGGTTACTATCATCGTAACACAAATTCATCCTCAATGCTCTTTATATATAGTATAGTCCTATGAATATTTAGACTATACAAGAATCCACAAATCATGTGTATTACCTACCGGTAATTCACAAATCAAACAATACCACATACCAACACCACATTGGGGCTTTATCCCCAATCAAACAATAAACCAACAATATGCAATACACCATGTAATGTATGTATGAATGCACATGAGCCTACCGATAAACGTGTACTCACAATAACAATAATAGTAGCAATCGGTATAATATATATATACGAGAACGCACCTTCCTATTCGGATAGGTTTCAAAACTCCGCAATGGCCAATGGCACCGCCAGCGCGACACGACCTCAAACTCTAGGTCGACCATCACCATCTCTTGGAGCCACCAGATTGTCGACTAGTACTCCTGCATCGATTAACCCTCATCTTCGGGCAATCCTTACGAACATGATCACCGCCACAAGCAAAGCACTTTCCTCGCCTTTGCCCCAACATCTGCTCTCTGCATGTCCCTGGCCCTCAAACAAAAATTACATATCAACTCACCACCTGCGCCTCCGCCTCCGACTAGAGGTAGGAACATCACTGCCTACCAAGACGTGTGATTCCTTGATTAACTTCTCTCGAGGTGCTACTTGCCTCCCCAATATTATCATCACTCTTAATAGCTCTCGAGGTTCTCTTTTGAGCATACTCCCTCGAAGTCTAACTCCATCGCATAAGCACGATCCACAAAGATCTCGGTACTCCGTGAGTGGTCAAGGGAATAAGCCGCCTACGATACTTCATCTTTAGGCCTTTACAAACCTGGGTCTTCTTAGCCTCATCCGTACTAAGTAACCACAAGAACGAGCCAACTCGTGAACTTCGAATACCGAGCCACACCATATCTCCTTGTTCTAGCGCAATAAATTCCATTTCTCTTCTTTCCGAACTACCGGAATAAACTGTGCCCTAAACTCCATTATGAAATTTTCCCACACTTGGGGCACTCCAAAGTGTCTCCAATTATCTCGTAACACATGCCACCAATGGTCACCGCACCACTCAATGTAAACACCGCTTAGGGTCACCATCTCTTTGACGCATAACCCATAACTTCAAAGATCTTTTCCATGCTTTCTAACCAATGCTCGGCTTTTAGAAGCATCTGCCTCCATCGAAGCCCTCAGTTCCAACTTCAAGAATCTTCCAAGTATAGTGGAATCATGGCTCCCCTCTAAACATTTGTTGAGGAGTCACACGAGGATCATTAACGTTTCTCCTCTCTCATAACCACGAGCTGCCCGAACGAGGTCCGCTAGAACTAGCTCCACGCCAAGCTCCCGACATAATATACCTACAAGGAACGCCGACGTTAAAAATCTCAACAATAAACCCAACCCAACTAGGCCAAGGAACCTATCCCGCGAAATAGCTAACCAATAGCTCGATATTAATCGGTGACGACCCGACCCGGATCTCAATACGAGATCCCAAGGTCGTGCCATCAGACAAACTAAGAGACGCATAAAGCACCTCGCTAAGCATAATGGTGCGAGTCAAAAGATGAGCCAACAAGCTCAAGACAGAATATAAAGCCATAGCGGCGATACAGAAAATAAACCAAAACTCGGAAGCAAAACCATAATGGAACCCGAGCTAACAAGCTCCTAAATATAAACAACCAAAGAGATGGTAAATCTCTCCCCAAAATTCGCGCTGACGCAACATTAGACACGCACAACAAACCATCGGCAACCAAGGCCGGCAAATGCACAAAATCCCAACCCGATAAACATCACTCAACGGCTATAACATGCCGGAGGAACAATTTAACTATAACAATATAATCAATGCTAAACCACCAACCAAAACTCACGACTAAAACTGTCGGAGGTAGGAACAATAATAATACCAGCTAGAATAAACGAGCCACACATGCTCGAAACGACAACGGAAATAATCTCTAAGGATACAAAGGCTCGGCTATACAACCGGCTCCCAAATACACAACCATAACATAATACTACAATCTACCCAAGTAAAGTCTACATAACTTTACATTCGAGCCTCACAAATAAATAACAACATAATAATAAATAACTCCAAGCTTATAACTTGGAAGACCACTGCTAGAAGTCGTTATCCGGCATTCAACGGATCACCGCACACACTAGGGAAAACAATCACACGAGTGAGTCATAATGACCCAGTAAGTTTCTAAATGCAACATATGGCATATTATGACATGTCATGGCATAAATGCACAATCATATAAAATCATGGTATCATGCTAGTATACCATCATGAAACATGTACTTAATTTTTAAAGCACATAAACTCACATAAATCAAGTAGCATATTATTTTTTCATATAAATGCTCATAAATAAACATGTGTAAAAGTAAACGTATTTCGAACCGTTACAATCAAATCCGGGTTCAAAACCCAACCAACTTACCATGAGATCAAATCTCAAACCAAGATCCGGGCTCAATACCCAATCAATCATACCCTGGGGTTTCCTCCCCAAATAATCACAACTCATCTGTTTCCCTTAATGAGTACTACATTCATCCAGCCTCCTGATGAGAAATGGGAGCTCGAAAGTAGGCTAGATGGCTCTCTCGAGACCACATCCCACTATTGGCCAAATAGTGAGGAGAAAAAGGACCCAATGCAACGATTCATAGCGATTGTTCCCAAAGACTATGAATCGTCCCATTGCCGACACAACAACCAAACCCGCCAGCTGGACTTTAAACCAAACGATCAAGTAGATATTTACTTGTATAAACCAATGAGACCAAGTTCATAATTATCGGACTCATTAAACCATGTAGGACATAATGCTCTACAACAATCTCATAAGCCATGCACATAATTGCATATAAACAAGTAGGGCATAATGCTCCACAAAATCCCATAATCCATGCACATATTTGCATATAACCACGTAGGACATAATGCTCTACGAAATCCCATAAACCATGCATATAATTGCATAAAATCAAGTAGGACATAATGCTCTACCAAACATCATGAACAATGCATATATTTGCACATAACCATTGTGTTCAACTAACTTACAAGTTTAGTTCAAGAACTACTTATTGAGGTATTCATTATTCCTCAAGTCATCATCCCAGTCAAGTATAACATACAAGCTTAATAACATATAATGTGAGGTCTTCCATAATCCTCAACTCAAATCAACCCAAAGACTACTATGCTAGTCTCATAATATCCACAATTCAAGACTTATTATTTTAGTCTTTATTTTAAGTACACCGGACTCAATCATAGTCCTAATCGTCACACATGATTGATAACACCAACCTCATACTCAAAACATCATGACTAAGTACCGTAGTCACTTCTCACAAGTGCTTTATAAGCACGCAACCGAAAATCCTTAAGGAGAGAATTCTTTCTTAATCTTCTCTTAATTATACACGTGACCATACATTGGTCTCAAATGTCCATGCTCTAACAAGCATGCTCAAAACTTATTTCTAATAAGTCTCCATACCAAGAGTGTCTCCATTGGACACAAACCAAAAACCCGGTGTGCATAATCATAACCCAAACAAACCCAAACATTGGAGGGTTTAAACCTAAGGTTTTTCATCATTTTATTGGCCTTATAACGACTCCGTTGAGTCTTACTAAGACATTTCATTCTTTATGTGTTTTATAACTCCACACCGAAATAATTCATTAAAGTTTACAAACAATTCCCAATAGTCGTTCGGGCTTAATTCCCAAGACTAAAATCCACAAAACACATCACAATCACCAACCATTTAAAATTTGGAGGTTATGTATTTCACTCCATTAATCTAACGAAATCCAATCGTCGTAGGATTTCAACTCAAGTTCATTTAGCACTTAATCGAACTTATAATGACTCCGTTGAGTCCAATCTACCCTTTCTAAAATTTTAGGGCATAGAAGCCATGGGTCTCAATGTCCCCTATGTTCATAACCATCATCAATAGCCATCTTCCCATGTTCGTTTAACTCACATAAACCCCACAAATTACTACACAATGCAACTTAGAACAATTTGGCCATCTTGTGCCTAAATTCATTCAAGTCACCTTACCAATCATAATTCCCAATTCATGATTAAATCATACAACATGGCTTAATATACTCTATTAAGCATATAAAACATAGTAATCAAGCTCACATCCATAATTTGCAAGCTAAAACAAAATTTGGGCAAAACACCCTCCAAGTATCTCTACCAAATCAACTTCAATACTCATGGATAACCAACATAACCAAGTTCAATAGACTATTTAGAACATGAATTTCACATAAATCATGGTCTCACATAGGTTCAATCAACTCTATCATCAATTTGAAAACCTAGGGTTCATGGCATCTTCTACAAACCCTAACAATGGCTTCCATTGACCTCACATAGCACAAATGATTGTTTCCCTAGGGTCAATAGGAGCCTAAAAGAAGAAGAAATAGGGTAGAAACTTACCTTATTGCAGACCCTAACAAGCTGCCAACCGAATTCCAAGAGATGAAGCCGTTTCTCCTCACTTCTCTCTCTTCAAACTCGCGGGTTGAATGGGGAAGAAGACTCTTAGCAATGGCCTCCAAGATCAGCCCTTTAAAACCCTAGAATCACCTCCTCTCAATCTCTCTCTTAAGTCTAGGCTGAAGTGTTCGCAGAAGACGCAAGAAGAAATCGTATATGTTCGGCCGACTAGTGAGAGAATGCGGCTGTTTTGATTTTTATATGGGGGATTAGTTCTCTAATCAACTCACTAATTAACCCCTAAATCCTCTAATAATGTTTAGGACTAGTATTAGGCTAAGTAGGTGGGTTTAAGTTAGGTTTAGAATGGGTTTAATTGGGCAAAATTCGGACAGTGCGCAAATAAGTTGCAAAATCCCGTAATTCTGCCTTCAGGGACCCTTGCGGTCGCATCCCTCTCCCTTGATGCGAGCGCATCATGCCAGCAACACATAATCCAAGGTTTGTTGCTCCCTTGCTCGATTCCGGTCGCTCCCGCATGCATCCTCGAGCCTTAAAACTTCAAAATGGCTCACAATTGAACCCTTAAAGTCCTCAAACATTAAACTAATCCATCCAAGTCTCAAACCAATTTTAAAGTAGGTCTAGACTTCCATAAACAACACCCGAAACAACCCGGGGCAAAACCGGCGCAAGACGTAACAACTTACTATCGAAACGTCGAATGAAACCACAAACCGACGGGTAATAACCCATGATTATAAGCACCTATAAGGGCTACAAAATAGGCCTGAATGCCTATCAAATGATAAACAACAGATAGGAGAAATAAGCCCTGAAAGACGAGACGATTGCCCGGCTCAATCTAGAACTACGCGAAAAGGAGAATTACTATTCTCGAGGCGTCAAAACTTCGCGAGACTTATGGAATACATCCAATTAGAAGTCTAACACATCTAAACATGTTATTTAATCATCATGTAAAGATCTGGGACCAAATCGAGGTCAGAAACACAAAACCCGCATAAACTCTCAATCGCGTCGCATATCACCTATCGTTGGGTTACGACTTTTGACTTTAGCAAGTCAACAACTATATGACATCTCTTAAAAGTGTTTTAGTCTTAATGTGGTCTCTTATACACATTTAGACTCTCTCACAAACCAAACGAGCAATCAACCAAAGAAGAAATGCGAGCATTGCACGCAATTCAAGCTAACCGGGAATCGGGATCTTACAGGTTCTGCCAAGGGAGGTCTGTCGTTGTCTAGATTTGGATACCCTTGGCATTTACACTTATAGGAAATAGTTTTTCCCTTCTTGTTTGTCTTTGTTTGTTCGAGGCCAGGCTCCTTTGTCCCCTAGTTCTGGGTAAGGTTGGTTGTCCCCCTTCGTGTATTATTTCCTTTCATTTAATAAATTCCTACAGGTGCTGCCCTGCTTTCCTTTTAAAAAAAAAATTTGATGTCATGACGTGAGGAATACAGAGACTGCAAGAGTTGGAAGAAAAAATGACGTAGCATTTTGGGGCAACCTTATAAAATGTCCCTTATTTTTGCAGTTACTTGTTTCCTTAATGGGTACAACTACCCAACCTGATTGAAGTTACTTAACTTGAGCAGGGCCGGTATTGAGCCATGTCCAAAAGGGCGATGTTCATGGGCTCCCAATTTTGGCGGCACCAAATTTGTATAAACTACCTTACACATTGTGTATATAATTTAGCATTAAAATTTTACAAAACTAGTTACATGACGAAGTGGTTAAGGTGCACATTGGAGACTGTTGGAGAACCTAGGTTCAAAGCCAAGATGGGTAATCAACATTTTATTTATTTTGGTCTGTGAATTTACTTTCAAAGATATATAATATATAATCTATTATAGTAGACTTTTTGTCCTAATGGATAATATACTTGATTGTTGACTACGAGCTGAGAGCATATGCTCAATTCCTATCCTAAGTGTTCAACCTTTTTTTGTGTTAAATTTTTATTTTTATATCTCTACAAAAGGCCCTTTTATTTTTCTTCTCCTTGGGCCCCCAAAAGTTCAGAGCCGACCCTGAACTTGAGGACACACAATCACATATAGTCATGCTCCTTCACCTTCATCTTCATTTGGTTTTGGAACAAGCATTAAACCATCCCACACAGGCAATGAAACCCCCGTCATCTTTCTCCTCTTAGCATTCTCACTATCTTCCAAATGTTTTGAAAATATTTATTATATATCTCTTGTTGGATAAAGATATCACTTACAAACGAGGAATATATAGTTTCCATTGGCCAATGATCTATTACATAATCAAAAGAAAAGAAATCACAAACAAGATGTTTAAAACAATATTCATAGGTTCGACTGGGAGAGTACTCATCAGCTTCTACGAATTGTGAAAGGGACTCTTTGCATCCATCTCAAATGAATGAATATTGCAGCTTAGCTCTTCTTGATCCAAAACCCTCTCCTCATCCCCAATGGCTTTTGTCTTTCCTATGTGGCTCTTCTTCTAACCAATGCTCATTGTCAGCATTCATCATGTACATTACAAAATCAACCTGACAAAAACTTTCAACTTTCTCCTCTTAGTATTCTCACAATCTTCCACATATTCTAAAAATAGTAATTATATGTCTCTTGTTGGATAGAGATAATCACTTACAAAGGTCCTAAGAATATATAGTTTCTATTGGCCACTGATCTATTACATAATTAAAAGAAGAGAGGTCACCAAGATGTTTAAAATAATATTCATAGGTTCCACTAGGAGAGTACTAATCAGCCTCTACATAATTGTGATGGGGACTCTTTGCATACATCTCCAATGGATGAATATAACAACTTAGCTCTTCTTGATCAAAAACTCATCCTCATCCTCAATGGCTTTTCCCCTTCTTTTCTGGTTCATCTTCTAACCAAGTCTCATTGTCAGCATTCATCGTGTACATTGTACATTGCAGAATCAACCTAACACAGAAACTTCATTAAGATCAAATTCAGTCAACCTAATAATTAACAAGGTGCTTAACTGTTTCAATCAAATCTACACAAGTACCGGTAAACTTGATTACTAAATTTTTCATATTGAAAGAAAGAATGAGTTCTATAACACTAATAAACTACTAAGACACCTTGTTGAATGTAAGTAAGTCATTATCTATTTATAGTAAGCTTTTTTTATTTTTTATTTTGATTTCGTACAAACCTGGAAACGCAAATTTATAAATGTCAATACAAAAATGTGATCATTATGATTACTCGGTTCTACAATATTCATTGTAGCAGAGAGCTACATTTGTATATGTGCTAAAATTATATATGCATAGAAAGTTAATTTTTTGGTTTTTACATTGTGGGTTGCATACTTTTTAACACGGGATATATAGCTTACTTTTGATTTCAGTTATAATCAAGGTAATACGATTTCGTCTAGTAGCACATTTTAACCAAATATCACAAGTCAATAATTCAAAATAAAATATCAAATAACAACATTAACATAAAGATTTGGTGTGTGATGTCTTGAAACAAATCATTACAAGTTTCTACTCCAAATTTCCCCATGTTTATTCCCCTTCTTACTCTTGTAATTTTCATAATTGTTTTTCTTCATGTCTCCCCCATTTTTTATTTTCTAGTGGTACAATATTTCTCTTCGTGGCCCTTATCTTTGCTCGTGCTTAAGAAATTTATATAGATTGACTTGTATATAGATCAACTCGCTTGAAAAGTAGAATATGGACCAATATGTCAAATACATGAATTTAATGTAATGGTTTTCTTCTTAAGTAAAATTTTATAAGTAGTTAGTCATAAAGCTTGCCTGAGAATGACTGGTTTCTGAATGCGATACGTCTTCATTACCAAGTTGTTCCATTGTATGCAAATTTTACGATATCAAGAACAATTATTTTTAAACTAAAAAGTATAAGAGAAGACACTCTTACTATCAGAATAGGTTTTTTTTTTTTTTTGGCAAGCTTACCACAACTTGGTCGTATCTAGCCCATGCACCCTTCAATGAGGAGAAACACATATTTGTGCCGGGCTTGTTATAATACTGAAAATAAGATTTCAAATTATTCCCTTGCACATAAGCACATAAAATGTTAACTTAGCATGCATAGAGACATAAAAAGATATGAGAAAAGTATTGTAATAGCAAATTATAGTTTTACAAACATGCATGTATTCAATTTTACGAAGGTATAACTTTTGTCTACATTTTCCTCCTAAAAATCATCCATTTTCCAAGTAGTAGACACCGCCATATAGCTATTCATAAATTTATAGTTTTGGTAAGAGAGGAAACCTTGTACATTTGTCCTTTATGTTTGCCACTTTTTCGCATGATTGGTACAACTCCCCAACTTGGTGGCAGTCCCGGCTCCTTTTTGTGTAGGTTAATATACAAAGTAGAAAGTAAATATAAATCAAGAGAATAGAGTTCATACATACAAAGAAACATGCGACTATAGTACCCATATACACAAATGCATAACCACTTGTTCAAGTGCTCTTTCTAGATCAAGTTCAGTATCTTATTAGTTTCACATCACATTTGGTACCATTGAGGATGGATACATAGTGAGATCCAAAAACCAATAAGTAGAATATATAATAAACTTGTTTAAATAAATACCATCTTATTGTGATTTTCTTAAAATGAATATGGGATAATTAATCTAAAAGTTAAATATAATATTAGAGTTGGGGGTGGGGGGAAATGATCCTACTTGGTTTATGCATTTATCTTTTTTGAATATATACCATATTTTTGTGATTTGTAGCCTCGCTTCACGATAGGATCATCATATCACATGCATGTAAAGTACTATGCAAATAAGTACTATAATCGAGCGTATACTAAAGTCTCATAGAATCATGATATCTCAACCGTAATATATACATTTGTCTATCATAGGAAATAAATATGAAGATTAATCTTCTTTAGCACACTACAAGTACACAGGTGTAGAATTTTGAAATGAGGTATGATATTACGAGCTTGAGCTTGTGGAATATCACAAGCTCGAGCTCAAATGTGATGAGAAAAGTATTGTAATGGCAAGTTATAGTTTTACAAACATGCATGTATATAATTTTACGAAGGTATAACTTTTGTCTACATTTTCCTCCTAAAAATCATCCATTTTCCAAGTAGTAGACACCGCCATATAGCAATTCATAAATTTATAGTTTTGGTAAGAGAGGAAACCTTGTACATTTGTCCTTTATGTTTGCCACTTTTTCGCATGATTGGTACAACTCCCCAACCTGGTGGCAGTCCCAGCTCCTTTTTCTGTAGGTTAATATACAACGTAGAAAGTAAATATAAATCAAGAGAATATAGTTCATACATACAAAGAAACATGCGACTATAGTACCCATATACACAAATGCATAACCACTTGTTCAAGTGCTCTTTCTAGATCAAGTTCAGTATATTATTAGTTTCACATCACATTTGGTACCATTGAGGATGGATACATAGTGAGATCCAAAAACCAATAAGTAGAATATATAATAAACTTGTTTAAATAAATACCATCTTATTGTGATTTTCTTAAAATGAATATAAGATAATTAATCTAAAAGTTAAATATAATATTAGAGCTGGGGGGGGGGGGAAATGATCCTATTTGGTTTATGCATTTATCCTTTTTGAATATATACCATATTTTTGTGATTTGTAGCCTCGCTTCACGATAGGTTCATCATATCACATGCATGTAAAGAGTACTATGCAGCAAAGTACTATAATCGAGCAGAAGTACTAAAGTCTCATAGAATCATGATATCTCAACCGTAATATATACATTTGTCTATCATAGGAAATAAATATGAAGATTAATAATCTTTAGCACACTACAAGTACACATGTGTAGAATTTTGAAATGAGGTATTGTGAGAACCCAAACCCATTACTTGTATTGTATCATTATAGCATGTTTATTGTATTTCTTAACATGTTAGAGACTTCATTTGGTTCATGTCATGCTTGCATTAGAGTTGTTACGTTCATAGTCGCTTGAATGCCTTCTATGCGTTTCATACCTTGCCGTTTGTGCTTTGAGTGTTTGCCTTAGCATGTTAGCACTTAACCAAGACGTGTTGGGGTTATATTACCTTTCATATATGACTTAGAACGTTCATCTTGATCATAGTAATCTTGGTTGGAAGTTTAGAAACTTTCTTGCTTTGTTTGGGCCTTAGCGATTTCCCTCGTTGCTCGTATCGCTTGTATTTCGTCTTGCGAAATGTTCATTGAGTTCTCGACCATGTATTCAGGTCATGACCATGTTTAAACAAAGCCTTTTCCATGCCCAAGTTATTCTAGTTTGATTGGTGTTTGATTGGTGTTTGATTCGTTAGCCATTTGTCGCATGATTCGAGCCTTGTTTTACCTTGTTCCGGATGTTGTTCGGGTGTGTTTTCGACTTGTTTTGTAACGCCCCGTATTCTTGCATGTGCATTGTATGCCTGTTTTCTTACTTTCTTGGTTGATTGTTGAGCATGTCTACTTGTTATATAAATGTCTTAGAATCATTCATAAGTCATTCTAGAAGTCCATAACATGTTTAGAATCATATAAACTTGTTTGTAGAATCGCCGGTTTAATCGCGTTGAAATTGGTCTTAGCGATTCCTCTCGTTGCTCGTATTTGCTTCTATTTCGACGCATTTAAGTGTTCGTTGAGTTCTTAGCTTTATATTCAAGTCTTATTCATGTTGAAACAAACCTATTTCATGCCCAAGACATCCTAGTTAGATTGATGTTTGATTGGAGTTTGATCCGTTGTTCATTCGCCGTGGTTCGCGCTTGTCCTAGCTTGTTCGGGAGTTGTTCGGTGTGTTTCCGACTCATTTTGAGTAGGGTTAGACCTTAGAATGGTTGCCCAAAAGTTTGGGACCATTTAGACCAAGTTTAGATCAAGTTTTAGAGATTCCGGAGCCCGAGATGAGCTGGAGGCGCCCGCCTCAACTGCTGAGAGTATTTGCTGAATGGTCTGAACTTTGAGGAAGCCTCAGTACATGAGGCGGCCGCATGGGCCTATGTGAGGCGCCCGCCTCACTTGTTTCTCTGTTACGGGCAGATTTCTTCCTGTTTCGGAATTTGACGAATTGGACATTTCAAACCCCTACTTAAACCTATCCTAAACCTCCCTAACCCTTCCTACTTAAGTCCTAACATCCCTAACTAGATTTCTAAGTTAGATTAAGGGTCCATTAGTTGATCATTAACCCCCAAATCAGATTTGAAAAGGGACCACAAGTGTTTGACACTTGTCCCACTCACCATTTTGACCAATTTAAAGCCACAAATCAGCCATTCTCTTCCTCATTTGCTGAGCTCTCTTGCAAGAACGAATTTTCATCTTCTCTCTACTCTCCCATGGTTTCTTAAGGTCTCCATCATCATCCACCTTCATCCATTCATCCATTGCCCAAGACTCATTCATTAAAGTTGAAGAGCTCATCAAGGGGAGCATTTCCATCCGAATAGTTTCTACTACTTCTTCTTTTGGTGTGTAACAAGTAAGTTACTCTCTTCTTCATCTTCTTCTTTAGTTCTCATTGACCCTAAGGAAACAAAGCCTATGGTGGTTGAGGTCAATGAGGACACATGTTATGCTTCCTATGCTATCTTCATGTATGTTGGGATTTTGAGCTTGTTAGGAGCATGTATAGGAAGGTTTCTTGTCTATGAAAGTATATAAAACTCTTGTATCTTGATTATGTAGGACTTTGAACATGTTAGAAACATGTATGGTAATTGTTGATGAAAATGTTGTTAAGTGCTAATGGCCTAAATTGAGCTTACATGAGATGTGGTATGTTGAATGTGTTATATCTTCAATTTTGGACTCTATGATGAACATGTATCATATTATTATGCCTTAGTAAATTTATAACCTTGAAGAACTTAGTAATGAACTAGGTTGAGATATGAAGCACATAGCTTCAATTACCCTAAATTTGAGAATTTAGAGCAAAGACTCATCGGAGTCGATTCTAGGGAAGATTTGAACTTAATAAACCCTAATTTCAATCCCTACGAAGTTTGGACAACGTTTGGTCAAGTTTACTCAATGTTTAGTTGAGATTATTTATGTGCATTTGAACCCGTTATGATTATTTGGTTATGAGCAATTGATTGCCTTGACTTGGTTTATTGTAGAGAGTTATACCCTACTTGGTCGGTCGAGTTCGCTCTTGTCGAATTCGATCATTATTTGGTCTTTACAGTAAACATCTACTTGAGCATTGCATTAAGTCGGTGGCACAATTTGGTTTGATTTTTATGTCGGGGTAGGGCGATGTATAGCCTTCACGAATTGAGAGATTCGTGCTCGCTATGGATCGCCGTGCACGGGACCTCACACACCCCTCCATTGGCCGCAATGGGAAGTAGCCCTTGTATCAATAAGTGCGTCATGGCGCTATTAGCCGGCGGAGTTCGGTATATCGATGCAACGTCACGAGCATCGTAGTCACGATATTGGGTTAACAAACTATTTTGCAGGAGCTCTGGCCGTGCCAATATCATATCCTACTTGTATGATTTATTTACTTGCACTTACGTGAAAATGTGCTAAGTGCTATATGATGAACGTGAACCCTAATTGTGATAAATGCCATGTTATAACATGATCATGCATTGTAGTAACTTACTAAGTCTTTCGACTTACCCTATTTGTTTGTTTTGTTTCCTTAGATCTGAGCCGAGGAGCCGGTCCGGGATAGATTCGCTTGATCCACGTTTGGTTGTTTGTAATTTAAAGGTTGATCTTTTGGACATCTATTAGTTAACCTTTTATTTTGGAAAGGACGATGGGAAGCAAGTCATGTAGACTTAGCTTGGGTTTATGTTGTTTTGATGTTATTGTAACTTAACTACTTAAACTTGTAATCTTTTGGTAAGCCGACTTATATGTCGAGCCTGTTTATATGTGTATGGTTCACTACCGTTTTCTTCCGCTAAAGCTCGTTATTTATTGTTGTTATTATTGTCTCCGGCATGTTGTGGCCGTTGAGGTTATATTAAGCATGTGTTATTAATTGTAGGAGTAGTTGTTGGGTTCCGGCTGTAACGTCGCCGATGACTTGTTTAAATTAGGTTGTTTTTCCGGCCAAGTGTAGCCGAGTTGTTGTATGTATGCGATGTTGCGCCACATGAATTTTATAATCCTACTTATGCATGCTTGTGTTATTGATTATTTGGACGGCACGACTCGGGATCTCGCATTGGGGTCCGGGTCGGGTCGTCACATGTTTTGAGTTGGGTTAGACCTTAGAATGGTTGACCATTAGTTTGGGACCATTTAGGATATGTTTAGACCATGTTCAAGGGCTGGACCATACGCTCGCATCGAATTTTGATCACTAGCTCGCAGAACAGTTCTGAGAGCATTGCAAAAATGAACCAAAGCTGTCAACAGGACCATGCGCTCGCATGGTCCTTGGAGGATGCGACCGCATCATAGCTGGATTTCACTTACGGGATTTTTTGATGCAATCTGATTTGTGACCAATTAATCCATTGAACCACCATCCTAATTGAACCTAAACCTCCCTATAAGACCCTTAATGAGTTGGATTAACACTAACCTCAATCACCCTCCACTTGACAAGTGGATTTCCATGCCCTCTCCTTGTGACATGTGGAGTTCCACTCAAAATTTGCATGCCATATATAATCCTTCCAATTTGTGATCATCCTATAATCCCACCATATCTGAATATTTCTTCTCTCTCTCCCCCAAGCTTTTGTGTGTGAATGGTGATGGGAGATTAGTGTGTGTTTCTCCCATTACTTGAGCTCCCGACCTCCAATTGCCAAACCGAGACCACCAAAGTGAAGCTATTGACGAGGAGCACAATTCCATCCGATTAGTTTGTGCTCATTCCATCCTTTTCTTTGGTGTAAGGTAAGCTATTGATTCCCCTTAGGATGTATGCTAGAAATGCCATGTCCCCCTCTTCTTATGATTCCCATGCTCCTACCATGTCCATGCCATGTTTGATGATGATTTGAGTTTATGAGATTTTTGAATGATATGTTCATCTTGTTAATTTAGTCCTAAGCCTATAATTAAAAGTGTTCTATGCCTCCTTAGGAATAACTATTGTTCTTGGACTAATGAATTTTGACAACTCTTAGAGATTGTGATTTTAGGGTTTCATAAACTATGAATTGTTCATCCTATTGACTTGGTCCTATGCTTAGAATTAAAAGTGTTCTATGCCTCCTTAGGAATAACTATTGTTCTTGGACCATTGACTTTTAATAACTTTTAGAAATAATGATTCTAAGGTTCCATGAATTATGAATTAATGATAATTCTTGACAATGGTTGTTAAGTGGATTAATGGCCTAGTCTATCCTATACGAGAACTTAGAAAAGGGTTTATGATGCATTTAGCATTTAAACTCTATTGGATGAATTTTTAGAGACGACTCAACGGAGTCAAATTTAGTGAGCCATTGAACAATACCGGCTCAATGATCAATCCCTACGACGTTCTAAACACGTTTCACTAAGAATAATAATTATAGACTCTTGAATTTGGATTGATTACCATGCTTGGTTTTAGATGTCATATAATAGAATGCCTATTTGACATGTTGAGTTCGCTCTTGTCGAACTCAATCCTACTTGATTTTTGATGAGAATAATTACTTGTCATGAACGAGATCGCTCTTGTCGACCTCGTTCACTACTTGAGAATTTGTTAAGTAAACACTACTTGGCATTTGCATGAGTCCAGCTGGCATACCCGTCTTTGTTCACACACGCCTCTACTGTGGCCACAGTGGGGAAGGAGCCCCCTTGCTGTAACCATTAGAGCATCATAGGTGTGTCTATGCCGGGCATCTCCTCGGAAGGTCGATGTACTTACACACATCCGACACCTCACATTCCAAATAACACTTGTATGCAGGAACTACGTAGCGGCCCGGCTCTCCATATATCCTTATCCTATGTGATTTAATTATAAGCACCTATGTGAAACAATGTGCATTTTGGATATATACTCTATATGCTTATGTGACGATATCTTGCCTTGTATGTTGCATATTGCCATGACATGCATGATTGATAGCTTACAAGTCTTTATGACTTACCCATTCCCCTTTACTGCTTTAGATCTTAGCAAAACAGGTCCTTCTCGTTGAGGCTTGCGGTGTTCGTGCCTTGTTCCTCTTTTGGTCCGTCGTTGCAGTTTGAAGAGGTGGTTTAGATGTCCTCTTCCTTTCTTTTGTAATTTGCAAGGACGACGGGTTTTAAAGCAAGTCATTTAGACTATGCTTAGGAATGTGCTAGAACTTGTACTTTGTTATTTTAGTTAACTAGTTGTAGTATTTTCACTTGTAGTACTTGTAACCCCTTTGATGCTGGCATTGTGTAAGCCGAGCTTTGGTTATCATGTTTAGTAGTTCACTACGTATAAGTCTTCCGCTGAGCATCGTATTATCTCTTATTTAATTCTTGTCCATAAACTGTTAACTTGGGTTCCGGCATGTAGTGTCGCCGATGACTTGGTTTAATTGCTTAACTGTTATATCAGGTTTGAAAAGTTTTAAAATATACCGGCCTTTTGGTGCCGAGGCGTGCTATGTCTCTAATGTTGCGTCACGTCGTTTTCTTTAATTGAGTCCTTGCATGTTTATATGTTTACTTGTTTGCCTCCTATTTGGGCGGTCCGACCCGCGGTTCCACCTCGGGTCCGGGTCGGGTCGTCACAGTTGGTATCAGAGCTTGTTTATAGGTTAGCTATCGGCTAGGATAGGTTCCATGGCCTAGGTGGGTTAGTTTCTTGTGCGATGTTCTAATGACGAGTCAATTCTTATAGGTGTTTAATGGTGGTTCCGAGAAGAGCTGGTGTAGGCCGAGGCAGAGGTAGGCCCAGGAGAGATCCAGATGAGCCTGAGGCAGAGTTGCCACCTCCTCCATAGGGTCCAGCTGGTATTAATGCTCATATGGCGGATATGTACCGTCGCATGATGGAGTTTATGACCGAGATGGCTCAGCTTGGCCATGGTCAGAATGTACCTCCACCATCACCACCCCAGAACCAGAGGTGAGAGTGTTGCCACCGCGTGCTGTTATACCACTGGGAGCTAGGGCACAGAATAATGCTGTTTTAGAGAGGTTCTTGAAGATGAAGCCTCCATCTTTTGAGGGAGAGGCGGATGCTATTGTTGCTGAGTTATGACTTGAGGATTTGAAGAAGATCTTTGCAGCGCTGGATTGCACGGATGAAGAGAAGGTGATTTTAGCTGTGTATAAGCTGAGAGGAGCCGCCAATCATTGGTGGGAAGTTCTACTTGCTAGTTGGGAGTTGAACCAGGTGGCGCAGGTGTGGCCTACATTTGAGTCAGAGTTTAGGGCTTCTTATGTGCCTAATGTGGTTAGACAACGAAGAGAGAAAGAGTTCCAGGAACTAGAGCAGGGATCTATGTCTATAGCTCAGTATTCTTCTAAATTCACTGAGTTGTCCCGTTATTGTGCACATCTGGTGCTGGATGAGAAACACAGAACCCAGAGGTTCGTGAAAGGGTTGAATACTGAGTATAGGAAGCAGTTGTTATCTCTACAGTTGGCAGATTACCGGAGTGCGGTGGATCGTGCTTATGAGATTGAGCGAGACATTGAGGAGCACATGCAGAAGCCTCCTGTGCAAACTTCTCAGCCAGCTAGCCTTCACAGCGAGAGGTCAGTCATCCGAATCGGTCCGCTATCGTGGCAATCGTCGCAATGGTGGTCAGAATAGGCAGCAGTCTGGTGGGCAGAATAGGCGTCCGTATGAGAGTCGTGGTAGTAGTGCTCCTACTCCTCAGGGGCAGCAGACTAAGGCTAGTGGACCATTGATTTGTTCTTATTGTAATAAGATTGGGCATTCTAGTGAGAAGTGCAGAACCAGGCTTGGTACTTGTCTTAGTTGTGGAGATCCTAGTCATCAGCTCAAAGACTATCCTAAGTCTAGAGCCCCCCTTGGGGTCGGGCTTCAGCAGCTGGGTCCAAGAGGACGGATGGGCGCCCCTAAGACATAGGATCGTGTTTTCGCGCTTGATCAACGAGGTGTTCCTGAGTCTACTTCTGTGATCGGATGTATTCTTTCAGTTTTCGGTCATCATGCTCGAGTTCTTATTGATTTGGGGTCTACGCATTCTTATGTTGCATTGCATTTCTTAGAACATTTATGTGTATTGCCTGCCCAGTTGCCTTATGTGCTTGAGGTGTCTACACCGTTGGGTGATTGCTTGTCGGCGTCTGAGGTCTATAGAGGTTGTGATGTGCTTGTTCATGAACGAGTCTTGCATGCTGATTTTGTAAGACCCCGATTCCCGGTTAGCTTGAATTGCGTGCAATGCTCGCACTTCTTCCCTTGTTGATCGCTTATTTGATTTCTGAGAGAGTTTAGATGTGTATGAGAGATCACATTAAGACCAAAATACTTTTAAGAGATGTCATTTAGTTGTTAACTTGCTAAAGTCACAAGTCGTAACTCGACGATAGTCGAAATGTGACGCGATTGAGAGTTTACTCGGGTTTTTGTGTTCCTGACCTCGATTTGGTCCTAGATCTTTACATGATGATTAAATAACATGTTTAGATATGTTATACTTCTAGATGGATGCACATATGTAAGTATTAGAGATCATTCATAACATCCTTAACATGATTTAAATCTTGTTTGAATGCTTGTCGAATCGACGGTTTGATTGCTACTTTACTTCTTGTCGTTCTTCTTCTTTGTACGACTTTTTCGGTTGGTATTATTTTGACCCTAGATGACTAGGGAACCTTGGGGAATTAACTTAGAATTATTTTTGAGTGGTCGTGTAAACGTTTACACACGCTCGAGTTTGATTTTCGGAAATTCGCGTATTTCCGAAGGCCACAATAGGTCTGTAGTATTTTGGCCATAACTTTGTGTAGGAAACTCGGAATTCGGATCCGTTTGATGCGTTAGAAAATAGACTCATAGAGATTTCTAACCATACCTTTTGTGTAATTTTAGGACGTGTATTTCGGTACAGGAACATTTTGTAAAATGACCCAAATTCTGGTCTACTATAGTTGACCACTCATTGTGTGTTAGACTTTCTTTTTGGCCAATCACACACCTACCTTTAATGATAAACTCCCCATATTCAGTTCTTAAACCATCCTAACTATCAACCATTGCATGCCTTACATCTTGTGGGAGTTTTGAGTGCATGGAAGGCACTTGGCAAGGAGAGACATCAATATGCATCAACATGCATTGGCCACTCCTCCCACTCACATTTTCAGCCATAGGGTGACCAAACACACCCACTAAGCCTCCCATTTTCTTCCATCTCCCTCCAAAAACGTGGCTGAATACTCCTTGAAGGTTTGAGAGAGTTCTTGAGAGGTTTTTGAGTGTTCAACAATGGTGCCCAAAGCTTGAGGAGTCCATCTACAAATCCAAACCGTAGAAGTGAAGAGGAAGATGAGGAGAACCCATTCCACCCTTTGCATGGTTGTTTTAGTTGCTTGAAGTGGTGATTGTAGGTAAGCTACTATACTCTTCTTATATGATTTTTGGTGCTCATTGACCCTAAGGAAAACAAGGGTGCTATTTGAGGTCAATGAGTACACATGCATGCTTTGTGTGATTTTATTTCAAGTTAAGAGTGAACTTGCTAAGAAACATGTGTAGGATGATTTATATGATTTGTAATGTATGTTAGGGAGGTTCATTGTGTAAGCTTGGACTTTGATATGATGTGTATATGATTCCTAAACCTAGGGTTTGATTATAAGTTGATCAAGTAAATGGGTTATTGATGATGTACATGATTTTTGGAGTTTATTGGATATTATGAATTGTTAGAATTATAAATGGATATATGTTTGGGAGTTTGGAAGTATACTTGTTGAATCTCTATTTTTGATTGTAAGCATGAATGATGAATTTTTACAATGAATTATATGTTCAAATGTTTCGTTTGACTTTTAAGAATAAGAGTTGACTATTATATATATGAGAGTATGTTGCCATCTAATTGATGAATTTTTTTATTATAAGCATGAAGAAGAATTTTTACAATGAATTACATGTTTGAATGTTTCGTTTGACTTTTAAGAATAAGAGTTGACTATTATGCATATGAAAGTATGTTGCCATCTAATTGATGAACTTTTGATTATAAGCATGAAGGATGAATTTTTACAATGAATTACATGTTTGAATGTTTCGTTTGACTTTTAAGAATAAGAGTTGACTATTATGCATATGAAAGTATGTTGCCATCTAATTGATGAATTTTTTTATTATAAGCATGAAGAAGAATTTTTACAATGAATTACATGTTTGAATGTTTCGCTTTGACTTTAAGAATAAGAGTTGACTATTATGCATATGAGAGTATGTTGCCATCTAATTGATGAACTTTTGATTATAAGCATGAAGGATGAATTTTTACAATGAATTACATGTTTGAATGTTTCGTTTGACTTTTTAAGAATAAGAGTTGACTATTATGCATATGAGAGTATGTTGCCATCTAATTGATGAATTTTTATTGTAAGCATGAAGAAGAACTTTTACAATGAATTACATGTTTAAATGTTTCGTTTGAC
>JABEVN020001493.1:0-24682 GCA_013146195.2 Codonopsis lanceolata
TTACTTTAAGCTTTGATATCTTATTCATCCAAAACTTGATTTGGACAAATATATCATTTTTCGATGTTCTCACCGAGTAGAACACATTTGCACAATTATTTTGTCAACAAACAAATGACACGAAAGAAATTTGTGCCTCAAGTTGCACAATTTCTTTCACTAAAAACACTAATTTTTTAATAAGTATTATACTTTAAGTCTTGATATCTTATTATCCAAAACTAGATTTGGACAAATAAATATATCATTTTTGCCTCACCGACTAAAACATATTTGCACAATTACCTTCACCAACAAACAAATGGCACATAAAGAAATTCGTGCCTCAACTTGCACATTTTCTCTCACTAAAAACACTAATTTTTTAAACAAGTATTATACTTTAAGTCTTGATATCTTATTATCCAAAACTCGATTTGGACAAATAAATATATCATTTGATGCTCTCACCGAGTAGAATACATTTGCGCAATTACCTTTTGCAAACAAATGATATAAAGAAATTCGTGCCTCAAGTTGCACAATTTCTTTCACTAAAAACACTAATTTTTCAACAATAGAAGAGATCTATCCCACATTGGTTAGAAATTGATGTTGGTTTTAAAAATTCTATTATTAAGTACCAATAGAAGAAATGTTGGAAAGTGAAGTTTATTTTCAAAGTCACTAGAAAACCAAAAGTTTTTAAAGCTTCAACATGGATGCTTTAGAATAAAAATTTATCCAAAGGTGGTGAGGTGACACAACCATAATGCTTCTCACCAACTTTAAATTAAAAATATATAGATTATATATTTTTATTTATATATTTTATAAGATATATATATATATATATATATATATATATATATATATATATATATATATATATATCACATTGGTTAGAAAATGATGTTGAGTTTAAATTATTTTATATTATTACCCATAAAAAAGATGTATAACACATTGTTTAAAAACAAAATATATTATTTTAAAGTCTTTAGACTAAAGACTTTCACCTTTACAAGAGATATATCTCACATGGTTACAAAATATTATACTATTATTACCAATAGAAGAGATGTATCACACATTGGTTAGAAATTGATGTTTGTATTAAAAATGTTATTATTAATTACTAATTGAAAAGATGTATCATACATTTGTTAGAAAGTGATGTTGGTTTTCAAAGATAAAAGACTTTTACCATTCTTACCAATAAAAGATGTATAGCCCACATTGGTTAAAAAAATGATGTTGATTTTTAATTATTTTAGATTATATAAAAGACTTACTATTATTAGCAATAGAAGATATATATCACACATTTGTTATAAATTGATGTTGGTTTTAAATTACTATTATTACCAATAAAAGAGATAAATCTTACATTGGTTAAAAAGTAATGTTGATTTTAAAATTCTTTAAATAAAAAGACTTCTACTTTTATCATTAATAAAAGAGAAAAGATATATTCCATAATATAGAAAGAGATGTTGCTTTTAGATATATTTTTTTAGATTAAAAACTTCTACTACTATTACCAAATGATGAGATGTATTACACATTTGCTAGAGAGTGATGTATGTATTAAAAGTCTTTTTATAAAAGACTTAATACCAATAGAAAAACTATGTATTTCACATTAGTTAGGAAAGTGATATTGGTTTAAAATGTTTTTAGATAATGTATATTACATTGATTACAAAGAGATCCACATTATTTAGAAACATATATTGGTTATAAAATTCATAGATAAACTAATTTTTATGTTATTATCAATACAAGAGATGTATCACACATTATTTACCAAGAGATGTTGATTTCAAAGCTATTTAAGATAAAATACTGCCACTATTATTATTTTTATGTTATAACTAATAGAAGAGATGTATCTCACATTGTTTAGAAAGAGATGTTGATTTCAAAAGTTTTTATATAAAAGACTATTATTATTACTATAGAAGAATGTATCTCACATTTATTAGAAATTAATGTTGGTTTTAAAAATATCATTATTACCAATAGAAAAAATGTATACCACATGGTTAGAAAGAGATGTTTGTTTAAAAAGTCTTTAGATAAAAGTCTTAAACTTTTATTACCAATAGAAATAGAAAATAAGTATCTCACATTGTTAGAATATGAAAAATGTGTATCTTACATTGTTTAGAAAAGATGTTAGTTTTAAAAGTTTTATAGTAAATACTTTTACTCTTATTACCAATAAAAGATATGTATCTCACATTGTTTAAGGATAAATGTTGGTTTAAAAAGTCTTTAGATTAAAGATTTTTTATTACAAATAGAGTAGATGCAAGTATTTCACATTAGTTGCAAAATATTCTACTATTATTATCAATATGAAAGATGTATCACACATTGATTATAAATTAATGTTGGTTTTAAAAATACTATTATTACCAATGGAATAGATGTATCATACATTTGATAGAGGGTAATGTTTGTTTTTGAAGTTTTTAAACTTAAGACTTCTACCATTATTATCAATAGAATATGTATATGTCACATTGGTTAGAAATTAATGTTGATTTTAATTTTAGATAAAAGACTTTTACTATTATTACTAATAGAAGAGATATCCTATATTTGTTAAAAAAAAATGATGTTGGTTTTAAAAGTCTTTAGATAAAAGACTTTTACTTTTATCATCAATGTAATAGAAGAGATGTATCCCACATTATTTAGGAAAAGATGTTGGTTATAAAAATTTTAAAATAAAAGACTTCTACTATTGTTACCAAATGAGGATATGTATTACACATTGGTTAGAAAATGATATTGATTTTTAAAGTCTACAATTATTAGCAATAGAAAAGAACTATTTCACATTGGTTATAAAAGTGATATTGGTTTAAAAAGTTTTTAGATGATGTATCTCACATTATTTAGAAATGAGTATTGGTTATAAAAATCATTAGATAAAGACATATTTTGTTATTACCAATAAAAAATATATATCCACATTGTTTAGAAGTGAATGTTAGTTAAAAAGTTTTTTATCTATTACTATTATTACTAATAGAAAATATGTATATCACATTGTTAGAATGTGGTGTTGGTTTGAAAGTCTTTAGATAAAAGACTTAAACTTTCATTACCAATAAAAATATAAAATTAGTATCTCACATTGTTTAAAAATGAATTATGATTTTAAAAGTTTTTAGCAAAATGACTTCTAATATTATTATCAAGTTAAATGTTAATTTTAAAAGTCTTTAGATAAAAAAAATTACTATTATTATTAATACAAAATATGTATCTCACGTTAGCTAGAAACTTATATTAATTTTAAAAGTATTTAGATAAAAAAAATCGTTTAATATTAGTAACAATAGAAAAAAAATTATAACCATGGAAGAGATTAACAATCTAATTATAATGCTTAAATGTTATATTATTATTACAAAAATTATATATATCCCTTTTGATATTGTTTAATCCTCAAGTCTCCACATCACTTGACTTGAGACTTTTTATTTTCTAACTATTAGAAAAAAAATAATAGTTAATATGATATTGTATTATTAATCATTTACTATTAATCTCTTCTATTGTTAATAATAGTGGCAATCTTATATAGAAAAACTTTTACTACCAACATCATTTTTTAATCAATGTGAGATAATATTATTAGATTGGCATTGAGTGAGTACTTTACTCTAATGACTCACTTTTAACAATATACTTTAAACTTTGATATCTTATTCATCCAAAACTCTATTTTGACAAATAAATATATCATTTTGATGCTCTTACCGAGTAGAACACATTTGCACAATTACATTTGTCAACAAACAAATGACACGTGAAGAAATTCGTGCCTCAAGTTGCACAATTTATTTCACTAAAAACACTAATTTTTCAACAAGTATTATGTGAGTACTTTAATGATTTCTAAAATTAATATTAATTTATAACCAATGTAAGATGTATCTTTACTATAATTACCAATAAAAGTGACGTAACAAACATTGGTTAAAAATTAATGTTGGTTTAAAAAGTATTTAGATAAATGACTTTTACTAAACTAACAAAAGAAAATATATGTTCACTTTTGTTAGAAATTGATGTTGGCTTTAAAAGTTCTTAAGTAAAATATTAATTACAAATAAAAATGATTTATTCCTCATTGGTTACAAAGAATTATTTTAGTTTTAAATTTGGTAGGTAAAATTATTTTACTAACAATAGAAGAGATGTATCTTATATCAGATAGAAAAAATGTTGGTTTTAAGAGTTTTAGGATAAAAGACTTCTACTATTATTATTAATTGAAAAAATGTATCCCACATTCATTAGAAAATGATGTTGTTTTCAAAAGTTTTAAGATAAAAGACTTCTGCTATTATTATTATTAATATAATAGATATATCTTTCAAAAGTATTAAAATAAAAGACTTTTACTATTATTATTATGTATCTCACGTTGGTTAGAAGACTTCCACTATTATTAACAATAATATATATATATATATATATATATATATATATATATATATATATATATATATATATATATATATATATATATATATATATATATATATATATATGGTAGTATTATTACCAAAAGAACCCGTGCGGAGCACGAGCTCTATAACTAGTTAATATTTATTTTAGAAATCATTAAAATACTCACATAATACTTGTTGAAAAATTAGTGTTTTTAGTGAAATAAATTGTGCAATTTGAGGCACGAATTTCTTTATGTGTCATTTGTTTGTTGGCAAAGGTAATTGTAAATGATTAATATAATAGAAGAGATCAATAGTAAATGATTAATATCACAATATCATATCAACCATTATTTTTAGCTAATGACTAGAAAATGAAAAGTGTCAACTCAAGTGATGTGGAGGCTTGAAAATTCAACAATATCAAAAGTTGGGTGATGTGATACATTTCTTCAATTGATAATAACATAAAAATTCTTTTAACTAAAGACTTTTATAATCAATATTTATTTCTAAACCCATAAACCTTATTGACGAGTTCATCAAAAAGAGAGAGAGAGAGAGAGAGAGAGAGATGAGCTTGACTGAAAGAAATAGTTATGGGTTTTATTGAAATACTCTTCAATTTTGCGGGAGAAAATTGGGCATACAGCCGATATGCATATGACTTAAAATAAAGTATCAAAATTGAGAAGATGTTGAAGAAACTATAACTTTAGATGATTTTGACCTCATATAAGATGTCATGGCGGTCAGGTTGGTTTATTTAAAGAATTAGGAGAGATAAAGTAAAGGTAAAGTCATGTAAGAGAATGAAGGGTGATGAAAAATTGATTGATTTTGGTGGTGGATGGGTTTCACCAGAGAAGATGGGTACGTGATCCAATTTCATTCATGAAATTGAAGATGGAGACGTGTAACTATGGTTAAAAGTTTTTTTTTTCATATCTTTCATTTACTTTGTTTTCATTATTAAGATAAGAAAATTGACAATAAAATGGAAAAAATGCATATCTATCATCTGGGTTAAGAGAGAAATTTAAAAGAAAATTTGGAGGGAGTGGACAAAACCAAGATCGGGTTATGGGTTAATTTTTGTTGTGGAAAGTGAAGATCGAAAAAAATGGTTGGTATTTTCTCTAGATTTTCTTTTAGTAGGAAAAAATGAAATTGTGGACCCCACTCCATTTTAACATTTGAACTTTAAGCACCCCAAAGTTTACATTGAATTACTAATATTTCCCTTGAGTTAACATAGTGGAAGACCACGCGTTATTTAACGTGACTTTTCTAATCGTTGTCGCGGTTAGGGTGGAAAATATGAAGAAAAAAAATATAACGTCAGAAATCATTATGGGACAAACCTTAGGTTGGGTTGCATTATGGTGATTTGGTGGATACTTTGGGGGGATGGATTGTAATTTGGTATAATTATAAGGAAAATACTATCCTTGCAAGACTTAGTAGTTGTAAGGAAAGTTATAAAATTAGTTGTAAGGCTAGCAATGTTGTAATTATAATTTGTATCACATTTAAATTTAAAGTTAAAAAATACATTACTCTCAAAAAATGAAATTTAGAAGTTATTTAATTTATTTTGTTATCCTTCATTTTCTTCCATCAACCTCATCTCTCATAGAGCCACAACCATTACTACCACTACCGCCTCAAATAACATCATAACCCAAAAATTTTTTTTTTTTTTTTATTTCTTTGTCTAATTTCTTACTCTTTCGTTCAAATTAACACATATGCAAAAACTCATAATTTATAGACCCACCACCACCAGAACTTTAAATTTCACTATTTACAAACCTAAATTCAATTTTTTGAATTTTTAAATTTGATGATTGAAACCCAAACCCATATAAAGATTAGAAAAATTGATGATTTAAAAATCTAACAACATCGTATTTCACACCTAAACCACCACTGCCATGGTTACAATCGCCCCCACCCTAACCACCACCACCAAGAAAAAAGTTCACCTTGCCTTGCTAAAATGGAAAAATAAAATATATTTAGCCTCCATTAAATCGAACTGCTTTTTTTCAAACGTATCTGTTGAATCTTGCCTTAATATAAGATTTGCTTAAATACATTTCACTTGCTGACAACCTTCTCTTAAAAATAATTCTTGATTGGTCAGCCTGCGAGATATTTGTTTTTCAGTCACTTATATCCACTGACCACTGTCTTAAAAGTGTCAGTTTCTTTACCTTATTTACTTGAACATTTTCTTGTACTGACACTTTCCTATTTTGTGTTTTGATAGATATTTTGTAAATTATCTGTCTTAAAAGTGATCCCTGAGATCTTGTGAAGATACTGTGGGTGCCCCGGACTCTCCCGCGCCCCGTGCTCCCTTGGATAGGGGTGCGTGGTGTGCAGAAGCAGACACCACGCTTTCCATTCCACCATCCCTTGTTTAGGGGAAAGCGAAATTAAAAAAAATACGGAAAGGGTGCTGTCGAAAAGCGCGTTGAATACACCTCGGTCATCTGAGTGAGTTTTTTGGTCCATTATGAGAGTTTTTGAATACGCTTTCCATTCCACCATCCCTTGTATCAGATTATCCATTTTTTAGGGGATAACAAGAAGCAGGAATACATCACCCTTTCATCCACATCTTCCCTTATTTAGGGGAAAATGGAAAGTGCAAGAAAGGATGTTGCGAGCCCCACAATGGATTTTATGAAAATTGTCTTAAGGCCTATTTCGGATCAATATGGGTGCATTGGCTCCCCATATCTCATCCTCCCTTGTTTAGGGGAAAACAAAATATAGGAAATGCATCACCTTTCATTCTCATTCACCCTTTTTTAGGGGAAAGCGGGAAGTGCAAGAAAGGATGTTGCGGGCCCCACTTTAATCCAAAATGTTTTGACAGAGTCGCCATCTTTATTTTAAGGAGAAAATAAAGAAAAAACCAAAAATAAAACAAGAGATTACAAAAAACGGGTTCGGAGGCTAAGTTACGAGTTAGGAAGGTGCTAGGCACTCAACTCATTCTTTCGGTCTCAAAAACAGTTTTTGGCTAAAATATGTTTTTTGTTATATTTTTCTAACAAATAAATAAAGCATTAAACAAATATATCCATATTTACATTATTTACGGACTTGCCGCTTACATTTAAAATAATTTGGTCATAATAATGGCACTTTTTAATGTTATTTTCTAAATAAATCCGGGCAGCATAACAGCTTATATTTTTACATTGGGTCGGATGGAAAATAGCTTTTTTATAAAATAAACTCTTAAAGGCTCACCTTTAAGAGCGTTGTTGTGCTCGCTCTGTCCTTCCAGGAGAGGGAGTCTTTTGTTGTAGTGTGTGTTGCGAGGATTCGGGCAGGGTGACTGCTTCCAAAGGTTGTTTCTGGGCACCGTCAAACGGGTGGAGCAACTGTTTATGTTTTTGCTTTTTTTTACCTGCTGCTGGTAGAAATCGGGAAGAGCAACTGCTTGCTTCTGGCAGATTTGGCTTTTTTACTTGGGCAGAGCAACTGCTCTTTTTGAGATTTTTGGACCGGGGGAATAGGGTGGAAACCTAGCTGGGGGGCTAAGGCTCACTTTAACCGATTGATTTTGAGTTTGGAGGAGATTTGACAAAGCTTCGAGGCTTTATAGGAGGGGGAACTCACTATCACGATTACTCTAGATTTCTTCAGCGTAATAACAACGCTGAAAGCTTTCTCTCTGTGATATTTTTCTGTGTCCTGAAAGCGAAGCCAGACACTTGTATTTATAGGCTAAGAGAGGAACATCGCTGGGATTTACGAATTTCATTATGTGCTTCACCAGCTTGTACCGCATGCTTGAGAATTTGTGCAATGCGTTAAGTTTGAGTGAATCAGCACCGCTGGCGCCGATCCTAGTTCCTGGCGCCGCCCAAATTATTGCAGCCAAATTTTCCAATATTTGGCCTCTTTTGATGCTTTTAGCCCCTGCATTTCACTGTTTTACGCATCCTGCTTTGTCTTTTGCATTTTTAAACCATGTAACTTGACATTTATTAAGTTTTAACAGGTCTTGATATCGCATGTCAATATTACATACCAGGGGTACGAAATTGGGGTGTCTACAGAGCCCCTCAACGATGGAGTTTACGAGTAACCCGTAGCTTACCGAGTAGACGAACATCGTTGATAAGAAATAGACTCCTAATTTCGTGGCAATTAAAACGGGGTGTAATGCAATAGGTAGCAGTTATAATGCAAACCAAACCTCACATTTCCTAGACATATTTAGTTGGTTATAACAGGTTATCGTAGTTTTTAAGCAGATATGCAAATTAAATGCTCTGATTGTCGGACCTACCGAAGTAGGCTGCTTACGTATCCCTTTAAAAAAGGAATCAAACCAAACGTAGTTCGGCCAAAAGCCGAAACAAGCATGCTGCGATGGTCGTGCGTACCGAAATAGGCTGCCTACGTATCCTTATCAAAGGAATCAGACCAAACGTAGTTCCCCGATGCAAACAAACAGTGCTGTGCGGAAAAAAAGTTGCAATATCCATTACAACCTAGTGAAAATGGCGCACATCAAGATGCAATATACATTGCATTACCACAAACTCTAATGCAATATCCATTGCATTATCGCAGAAACAGATGCAATATCCATTGCATCACAAAGACCAGATGCAATGTCCATTGCATTGTCATAACACTAAATGCAATATCCATTGCATTATCGCAAAATCAGATGAAATATCAATTGCATCGCAACACTAGACGCAATATCCATTACATCGCCACAAAGCTTAATGCAATATCCATTGCATCGTAACGCTAAGTGCGATGTCCATCGCACCATCACAGAATCAAATGCAATATATCCATTGCATCGCAAAGACCAAAGCAATATCCATTGCATCACCAAAACACTAGATGCAATATCCATTGCATTACAGCAGGAATAGATGCAATATCCATTGCATGGCAATGCTAAATGCGATATCCATCGCATCATCACGACACCAAATGCAATATCCATTGCATTACTGCAGAATCAGATGCAATATCAATTGCATCGCATTATCAAAAAGTCAAATGCAATATCCATTGCATTATCGCAGAATCAGATGCAATATCCATTGCATTGTTAAGCTAAATGCGATATCCATCGCACCAATCACAGAATCAGATGCAATATCCATTGCATCCTCACAACACTAAAATGCAATATCCATTGCATTATCGCAAAATCAGATGCAATATCCATTGCGTCACCACAAAGCTTAATGCAATATCCATTGCACCGTAACGCTAAATGTGATATCCATCGCACCATCACAGAACATCAAATGCAATATCCATTTCCTTACCACAGAAACAGATGCAATATCCATTGCATCGCAACGCTAGATGCGATATCCATCGCATTATCACAGAAACAGATGCAATATCCATTACATTAACCACAGTGAGACCAGATGCAAAAACAAATGTAATATCCATTACATCATCTATTAGGAAATTAGGCCCAAACCGATGCAATATTCATTACATCACTTCAAAATCATGTGCAATATACATTGTGTTACCACAAAATCATATGCAATATCCATTGCCTTGCCACATGCCTATCATCAAAGCTGATGCAATATCCATTGCATTATCACATGACTTGTTACCAAATTTGATGCAATATTCATTGCTTTATCACATAACTTACACGAAACCTGATGCAATATTCATTGCCTCACCATAAAACCTCATGCATAATATATAATGCAATATCCATTGCATTGCTACAAAACTCCCGAAATTCGATGCAATATTCATTGCGTCTTCACGAAACTTTGATGTGAGATCCTGATGTAATATTCATTGCATTGCCAAAGGAGAAAGTGTATGCAGACACCAGGTGCAATATCCATTGCAGAATTACCAGGCTGATAAAAGATCAAATGCAATATTCATTGCATTCCCACGAGACTTATCACAAAGACTAGATGCAAATTTTTACGTGATATGCATGCATAAAGGTAAATGCAGGGATCTGATGCAATACTCATTGCATTGTTTTGAGAAAAACATTGATTTAGACTGTGATACTTATTGGAAATTAAGCGAGAATTAATTCATTTTTTATAAACACACCACACTCTTTGACTGGTAGGTGAGAAGGCTAAGGTTGTTGCTTTATTGCGGTTTACTTAAAGCTTTAGCCACAATCGTAGAAAGTATGAGGTATATACCTTGGTTTATAGCACTTAGTGGGGGTTTCTTAGTGAAGAAATTTAATGGGGGTCTCACGTTTCTTTTTCTTGACCTGATAACAAAACATCATGGTTTTGGCAAAGAAAGTAAGGAGAGGTTTCAAAAGTCGGGCCCATAGGAGGAGATAATACAGCGGTCAAGCAGCAAGATCTGATAAAACTTTAGGGACACTGGCATGATGAAGCAGATAGTCTAATTTTTGTAAGTGGAGTTTCGAAGGTATTCTGGACAGAAATTGGTGGACAACCAGTCTAGCATTAACAGGAAGGTAAGGGCAAAGTGTACCCGAAATTATCTACCCGACTCGCATAAATTATGAGGGACCGTCCTAAGAAGTCCCTGCTTAGTAAGGCTGAGATAGAATTTTCTCAGTTGATATGTGTTTCCAAAATGTCTCTTTTCAATAATTCATGATCTAAGGAATATAGGATAGGAGACTTTGGGAACAAATAGCTGAGGGGTTTCTAGAAAGGTACAAAGATAATACTACCTCCGAAAATAAAAGTGATCTTGAATCATGCACCCAAAAGGAAAAAAGAAACATGTGCTGAGTTTGCAGCAAGATGGAAAAGAAAATTAGCCCAGACACTCGACAGACCTGATCCGGCTGAGTCATGCAGAATGTTCATCAAAAACCTCCAGCCCATTTACCTAGAACACATGTGGTATCTCCCTTATAGCAATTTTAAAGAAATGGTTGAGATAGGAGTCCGTATTGATGAAGATATACACAAAGGATCCCTAGAAATTGGTACACCTCCAAGTTCATTATGTTATTCTGAATCAGATGAAGAATCTTCGGAACAAGTCAACATGGTTGAAATAATTCCACCTGGTAAGTACAGTAATGTGCCATGGTCATATGAGACAGATGAATCTGCCAATTCTGTTGAAGGAAGCAGTAATACCAACAGGAGCCTCATAGGACCTTACTAAGCAAAAAGGAGGCATTAGGATGAATTGAATGCCTCAATGTCCCTGATTTTCCAAGGCTTAATGACACAAGGGGTTCTAAAACCAATGGAAAATTACCGACCTCCAAAAAAGCTATCAGACACATGGAACCACTCTCAGTATTGCGAGTATCATCGTAGCAGTGGCCACCCCACTGATTAGTGTTATAAGCTCAAAAGTGTCATTCAAGATCTTATTGATGGCCATGTCATTAAGAAGCCCCGCATCCGTGATTAATAAAAATTGATCAAGTATCGCCCAAGGAACAACATTGAGAAAGAATTTGAATAGGGCAGAACTTAGTACGAGAAGCTGTTGGTCACTCAGGGAAAGAAAGACAAAGGAAGACTTTTAGACTCATAGGACCCTAGCATACCCTCTTGTATACACCTCCAGAAAACTCTTTCCTTTAAAACTCCTCTTGCCAAATAAAATCTTCAGGAAACAACTTTTTCAAACTCGCTGGCCAGAGATTTTTATACATCTTTTCTTTTTCAGGTCACCTATTTCCGAGTATCCCTGGACAGGTTTTCTTCTAAGGATGATAAGTTGACTCCATTAAAAACACCTAAATCTACACGAGTTGATAATGATTCATTCAAAAGATATGGACCCGCAAACTATTAAGAACACATGAAATTCAAAGCAGGCAAGTCGTCTTGACCGGAATCACCTTCGACCCATTGCGGCCGAGCTGTTAGTAGCATACTGGGGTTTTCCACCTTGAAACCTTTTTAGTCCGCCTTATGCCCTACTGAAACTAAGACCTTCCAAATATCCCCCAGCCAAGCAACTACCCGCATGATTAAAGCTTCTCAAAAACTGGGGTTGTGTCAGCTTTTTTTATCTACCAAGAATGATTATCCATTGATCCCAAAAAGGAGAAATGATATTTCTCAACTGCTATCATGATGCTCCGAAAAAAAAGAGAAAAAAAAATCTCTCTGGAGCAAATCCATCATTTGTCCATCTCTCCTTTTTTCCCAAACTAGTTTGAGGCTTCTCGGGAAAAATCAACGCATACGCTTGTAGATGTGGATCAAAGGAAAAGGAAAAGCCCACCATACCCAAAAGCCCAAGCTATACCCAAAGTCAAAGCCAAAAGGCCTATCATATTCAAAACCAAAAGCCAATTATCCATCCAGAATCCATTGCCTGAAGAGCCAACCAACGATCAATTTATTGATCACTTTTCTGTGAAGAGATCTTCTAATCTTAAAACCAATTCATCTCCAAAAGTTTAAATAGAACACCTTGAACCAGTCGCAATCAACAGCTTTGCTTCAATCGGTTATAACATGATCTGAGTCAAATATAGAACTCCTTGCTAAAACACACAAAAACATCAAAAGATAATTATCAAGTAGGGTCCATAAACCCACCAAACCTGGTGATACTCGGCAACAAGGTGAACTCTGAATACCGACTCTCCTTTTTGTTCAGTAAAGTCTTCCTCATATCCCGTGCCTTTGATTTTCTCTTCTAAAAAAAAAGAGTCCACCTAGGGGCTTTCCCTCCATCCACTTCTAGAGTCATTCAACATATCAATTGAGTATACTAGGGGCTTTATATCCAATTTTGAAAATTATTGATTGAATCACCCTGGGGCTTTTCCCACCGAATTCATGAGTCTTGTCTATGCAGTCTTCTATCCCATTTTCCCTGGACCATGAATAATTGAAAAGAATCATTTTGGAAACACGTATCAACTGAGAAAGTTCTGTCTCAGCCTTGCTAAGCAGGGACTTCTTAGAAGGGTCCCTCATAATTTCTGCGAGCGAGGTAGATAATTTCGAGTACACTTTGCCCTTACCTTCCTGTTAATGATAGATTGGTTGTCCACCAATTTCTGTCCAGAATACCAAAGGTTCGAAACTCCACTTATAAGATTAGACTATCTGCTTCATCATGCCAGTGTCCCTAAGTTCTATCAGATCTTGCTACTTGACTGCCATGTTATCCCCTCATATGGGCCCGGTTTTTGAAACCACTCCTTTCTTTCTTTGCCAAAACCATGACCTCCATTAAGAAACCCCTCCAGGTGCCATAAAACAAAACATATACATCATACCTCATATGTTTGTGACTGAAGCTTCGAGTAAACCGCAATAAAGCAACAACCTCAGCCTTCTCACCTACCAGCCAAAGAATATGGTGTGTTCATAAAAGATGAATTAATCCTCGCTTATTTGCAATGAGTATCGCAGTCTAAATCAATGTTTTTCTCAAAACAATGCAATGAATATTGCATCAGATCCCTGCATTTACCTTTTATGCCTGCATACCACGTAAAATTTTGCATCTGGTCTTTGTGATAAGTCTCGTGGGAATGCAATGGATATTGCATCTGATCTTTTATCAGCCTGGTACACTACTAGAAAAATGACCTTTAGCAACGACATTTTCCGTCGCTAAAGTCAGAATTCCGTCGCTAATGGCTCCTCAGTGACGGAATTTTTTCGTCGGTGGGTTGTCGGTGATCACGCGTCGCAGATGTCCGACGGACCAATTTTAGTCGCTAAAGGTTAATATCAACGACATAATTTTCCATCGCCAAAGGCTTTTAAAAAATAATTAAATTTTAATTTCAGCGACATAAATTTCCGTCGCTAAAGGCTTTTAAAAAATAATTAAATTTTAATTTCAGCAACGGAAATTTTCGTTGCTAATAATGTAAAAAAAATTTAAAAAAATACCCAAAGTACCAAATATATTCATTAGTAATTGTTATAATGAATTGTTTTTTATTGTTAAATATTAGTAAATTTTGACATTTCATTAAAAAGAAATTTACGTTTTCAACGAGTTGACTTTATTGTGATTCAATACAACCATCAACATCATACAAAAAAATAAAATATTAATTGTTAAAGACTCTTTTTAAAAATAAAAAAAATTGTTAAAGACTCATTTATTAAAGAGAAACAATATTATAATTATCAATTCATGTAATATATTTCAAAATCTACCCATAAATAAAAAATGAACAACCAAAAACTTGTTTCTAGAGTTAACTTGGAAATTTAAACTTGTACCAATCCATGTAAACCATATCTAATAAAAAAACCTAAAAATAAAATTAAAAAAATCATACGACATGAGGATCAAGAAAAACTTCATCTTCACGGCAATCAACTAGAAAACCTGTCCAAGTAAAATTACTATTTGATTAAAAATCAACAAGAAAAAGTAAGACATTGTTTTCATAGGATCAAACAAGAAGCTTTAGAAGCTTACCATAGGAATACATTTATGGCATAATCATCATTTCTTTGCTTTTTTTGCTGGATGAACCTAAACGTGTACAAGTTATCCAAAATCAATTAGTTAATAATAATAACAAAAAAGGTCCAACCCTATTTCCCCCACCCCCAATATGAGTGATAAACCAGAGGAATGTAAAGACAAGAAATGGAATGAATGTTACTTGAAAATTGCTTCAATAACAGGTCATCCCAAAAATATTAGTTAAAAACAACTAACCTTATGTGATGTATTATCGTTGCTTGCGACATTTCCTACATGGCCACAATATCTTGGAAGAATGAGGTCTATTATCAGAGGCTCATTTGACAAAATCTTCTACCCCTTTCTCATAGACAGAGTCTGCTCTATTCTTAATATTTATCCAACTTCTATCCATCGATGCTCACTAATCTAACAAAAAATAAAAACACAAAAGACACATTTTAACAAGAGTTAGTCAAAATTGAATGAATTGAGATAGCAGACAATATGAAATTAAACTGAAATCAACATTTATCAAATGTGCATCCCACCCTATTGTGATCAATTTATTACTGTTTGAATCATAGTGCATGAAGCCACACAAATAAATGCCCTAGTCTGCCAACCCAATAATGGATGTGTTAACTCTAGCTTGTGCTCTAACAGAGGGTATCATTACAAATGTAATTTAGGTTACGTAGGCAATCCATACCTGCATCCAGGTTGCCAAGGTGGTTATAATTCTTTCTTCTTCTTTTCTTTCTTTTTTCTTATGCTAAATCCATCACGTCAGGTCTTACCTAAGACACAAAACAAAGCATTTCCCACACAAGTCACAACAAAACTCAACCCCCAAAACACAAAAAACTGATCTATTAGTAGAATTTCTTTAACCAAAAGAAACTGCTCCAGGTCATAACCTTACTTCAACCACTCACACACATCAAAGTGCAGAAACATCTTGGTTACAACAGTGCGTATGTTAGACATTAGACCTCTTATAAGTGTCACAACGCTGTGTGGTGCTCTGGCCATTCTTCTATATGTATGTCTTGGTAATGATTTATGAATTGTTTATATTATGTCTTGTGATGCCTTTTTTTTTGGCTAGATATCAATGAGTGTGAAGATTCAAGCAAGAATCAATGTGAGAAAATTCATTGGCTTTTCCACCAGGGTTAAATAGACAACCTTGTTTAGCATTAAAAATACATTGACAAAAGATATCTCCATTGGGGCCTTTGGGAGAAGATACACTTCTTTAGTTCATCTCAACATGAGAGTTAGATATAGAAGTGTCCCCATCCCCATTAGAACTAATTCATACTCCCTAATCAGTCCCACATAAATAAATCCTATTTCTTTCTTTTTTTTTGTTTGTCTAAGAAAAAAGTCCCATTTTCAAAAAAAATAAAAGAAAAGAAAAAGAAATAACAAAAAATCAAACATGACACTAATTATTAATTAAGGGATGGATGGAGTATATTTTATCAGCCCACTCAAAGTTGTTAAACCAATATCCATAGAAAAACAAAACCAATCCATTCAAATGTGAACTAACAAACATCATCAGGCACAAAAGAGGAATGGTTGAATAATTAGATCTAGGGGGATTAGTAACATAGAACACACCTGATTCAATGCATTTCAAAGAGTCTACTTTGGAATGAACCTGTAAAATACAAAGTTATAATAAAAAATTGTATTTTATTCTCTAATGTAATGTAAGTTACAAATTGCATGTTCAAATAACAAACTCTAATTACTATTTAGACTCTAGTGAGCATAGAGGTTCCAGAGTCTTTAAGAGGCCAACTTATTCAGATATACAACAATGCAAAAACTCAATCAATCGAGAACTTGAACAACTAAATTGAATAAGAAAGGGAATTACTATCAGTAGCTAAACCTATTTAAGAATGTCATATAGGAGGTAAAGAAATAAATTAGGAGCACTAAAAGGACAATTAAGAAACAATCCTAAGACACATTGCTTATATTATGAAACTAAAGGGGTTTTGACAAAGTGAGAAGCACAAAAGCAAATTGTTTGGAATTGGCCAAGTTTTTGCACTTACTAATGAAGATGAAAAATCAATATATGCCACTAGCTCCAGTCACACTGATTCATAATGGTTTAATGGAAATGCAGAATTAAAAGAACTTGCATGAGTATCAATTAATCATATTACACTAAACAGTCAATTAATCATCAACTTGCATGAGTATCAATTAATTTCACAACCAAAATTCAATTCCTCAGTTCAAATTATATTGCATGAGTATCAATTAATCATCAACAAATTACACTGAACATATTATATCAATAATAATATCAGATTATATCAATATTACACGGAACTGGGCAATGGTTTTAACTAATTGAGCATTAACAACTCAAAAAGGCAAGCTGAAAATTCAGCACTTAGCACACAAATATCATCACACTCCTCTCAAAATCTAACCCAATTATTTGCTACTCACAAATTCAATTTCCACATAATTACCACTAACTTGGTATTGGCAATCACCAATATTTTTTTAGTCAAAACACAAATCCATACACCAATGTGAATGGACTCAATAATAACCCATACTCATTTACTAACAACTACCAATTCATCGTATTTGACCACAAGTATACCAGATTATAAAGGAATTCGAATAACTTGATTTTTTCAATGAATGAATTTAGAGAATATTAGCAGTTAATCTGACAAAAACAAATTGGCAGATCTTACTTGAATTCACGAAAGTAGATTTCTGAAATTAAAGCACCATATTTCACAATTGGGCTGGAGTTGGTACGGATTGAATACATAAATTTTTAACTCGAGTGAACTTGTTGGAGCTGCTTCCATTATTGGGTCTTCGATTTTTGGGGAAGAACAACTGGACAGGGAGAAAGAGGAACGAGCTGAGGGAGAGGTCAGACTGGTTGGGGTTTTGATAGGGAGAAGACTTGGCCGGGGAAGAAGCGGCTGCTGGGTTTGGCATGAAGGAGAGAGCGAACACCGAAAATTGTGCTTGTGCTTGGGTTTTAAAGGGTGAGAAATCTGAGAAATCAAGAATAAACAAAACAAAACCTAAATTCACCTTTTGGAGAGAGAGAGAGAGAGCGCCGTTTACAAAGTTCACGATGGCAGGAAGAGGAGCTGGAACGCACACGGGATAGCTGCTGACCTATACGTCGGCATTGGATCTGAGAGGGGGGTTGAGAATTGTCTAGTCGGAGATGGCAGGATGGAGGAGAGCAAAGGGGCGCCGTTTGGAGAGAGGGATTGTTTGAGATTAGAGGGAGGGAGTGTTTGAGATTAGGGTAATCGCCGGTCTGTTTGAACAGGGGAGAGATGAGAGGTGGACGCCGGATGGAAGAAGATGAAGGGATTCGTCGATTGTGGGTGATGCTGGTGCGGCGGCTTGGGAGAGGTCGTCCGATGAGAGAGGACAGGGAGCGAGTGCCGTGAGTTTAGAAAGAGAGAGTGTTTGAAATTTTGGGAAAGCCTATATATGTGGAGGGAATTTGGGGGAAAACGTGTGAGGGCGGGAGTGGAGAGCGGAAGAGTGAAATAACATGTTTCCAAAAAAAAGTGTACAATTTTATTTGAATATTTTCTAAATTTATACTTTCAATTTATAGTTTTTATTTTGCTTGAATTTAATTTAATAAAAACAAAGTGTGAGCGCGTTCTACGCACGGGTGTAAAACTAGTTAAATATTATTATATTTTATAATATAATATTATTAAATTACCAAATCCAATTTATTTTAAAAATCAAAAGATTAACTACCACAATTATTTTTAAGTAAAAAATTAAAAAAATAATCAAAATTATTTTCAAGTGAATATTTTATATAACTTCCACAATATTATACCGAGTTTTTTACGAAAATATTGTAGCTTTAATTAAATATTCCCAAACTATAGTATTTCTTAATCTAATTCCCAAATTATGGTACTTTCAAAAATACTAATGATATAAGGGTACGAAGGTGGACCGAACTGATCAGACAAGTGGTTGGGTTGCAGTGGGATCTAAGAAAAATGTTTAGTCAAGTGGTGGTTGGGAGCATGTGATAGACAAAATGCAGAATGTGGGTGCTGGTACAGAAAAACCAGTATCAAATGGGAAGTCAAAGGAAGAAATTTCTAGATCCACTGGTTGGGGAGGAACTAAATTTGCGAAAGATATTGATCAGCCTGGGTCAAGTACTTCTTGGGGGAAGAAAGTTGTTAATGACAACCAACTTTTGGTGGACCGAAGTGAGCAGACCACTAGTTGGACTGCAGCCAAATCCGAGAAAAATCCAGACCAACCAACATCAGTAAAACCCGGAGGCCCGCCCGAGGTTGAGACAAGTGGTTACGTTACGTTACGTTATGTTACATTACGTCACGTTAAGTAACGTTACATTAAGTTACGTTACATTAAGTTAAGTTAACTTACGTTACGTTAAGTTACGTTACGTTACGGTAAGTTATGTTAAGTTACGTTACGTTAAGTTACGTTAAGCGTTACGCGTTAAGCCACGCTTACGTTACGTTAAGTTGCCACGTTGCGTTGCGTTGCGTTGCGGTACGTTATGTTAAGTTACGTTAAGTTAAGTTACATTACGTTACGTTAAGTTACGTTACGTTAAGTTACGTTACGTTACGTTAAGTTAAGTTAAGTTACATTATGTTACGTTAAGTTAAGTTAAGTTACGTTACGTTACATTACGTTAAGTTAAGTTAAGTTAAGTTACGTTACGTTACGTTAATTTACATTATGTTAAGTTACGTTATGTTAAGTTATGTTACGTTATGTTACGTTAAGTTAACTTACATTACGTTAAGTTACGTTATGTTAAGTTACATTACGTTACGTTAAGTTACATTACGTTAAGTTACGTTACGTTATGTTACGTTAAGTTAACTTACATTACGTTAAGTTACGTTATGTTAAGTTACATTATGTTAAGTTACGTTACGTTACGTTAAGTTACGTTACGTTACGTTAACTTAACTTACATTACGTTACGTTACGTATATTAAGTTAAGTTAACTTACGTTACGTTACGTTACATTAAGTTACGTTACGTTACGTTAAGTTAAGTTAACTTAGGGTTTTCTCTCTCTAGGGTTTTCTCTTGCTAGTTTGGTTTCGCTTTGGCATGGCCGCCATGGCGCCCACGCCTTTGCCTCCTCCGGATATTCCTAGTCCGGCGGTTCCTCCTCCCAATCCCGTCACACCCACGGTTGATCCCCCACCCATTAAAACGTATGCTAGTGTAACGGGTCAACCTCGGCTCAATTCTGGCTCAAACCCTAATTCTCCACCTATCTTACAAGAAATTCCTCTAGCCCCTCGGCAACGCTCTTCCATGAACAACGAACCTGCTTGCGTCTTTACTCCTTTGGAGGTCGAATTATCTGAACGCCAACTAAACACCACCATGATTCTCAAGTTTTCGGCTGGCAGACCATCAACTTTCGTAATTCAGGAGGAAATTGCAAAGAATCGAAGCTTACTGCCCCTTCGTTGTAGGCCTTCTTGATCCCCGTCATGTCATGGTGCACCTCTCATCCAATGAAGATCTAATTAAGGCTTTATCTAGAGAATCTCATATGATTCAGACCTCTTTGTTCCGGTCGTTCCGTTGGACATCATATTTTGCTTTCAAAAAAGATTGTTCGCGAGTGGCGGTGTGGGTTAAACTGCCACGGTTGCCCTTGAATTTTTTTAATCCTTCATTCCTTCAGAGTATTGGGAACTCTTTTGGGCATTTTTTTAAGAGCGGATGAAAAAACTCTTGCTTTATCTAGACCGATGTTTGCTCGAATCTGTGTTGAAGTAGATGTGGCCGCTTCTCTTCCTTCCGAATCCGGATAGGTATTGGCAAAGAGGATGGGTTTTGGGGGCTTTAGACTTCGAAGGAAATATTGACTACTGTTTCGATTGTGGTTTAATTGGGCACACTAAAGATTTATGCCGTAAAGGCCAACGAAAAGGGGACTCCAATGGACAAAGAACTAAACAAGATGTTAATTCTGATAGGGGGAATATTCACCGAGTTAATGAAGAGGTGGAACGTTTAGGTAAGAATGTTAATAAACCACCCTCTAATGAAGTTCCTGGCGTTAATGATGGCCCGAGCAATATACCTACCGGGATTAATAATGCCGCTCCTGTTATGGAACAAGTGTCTTCAAAAAAAGCGGGTAAATGGATTCCTAAAGTGTCTCCGTCTACAGCATTTAAGGGATCCACTTCAACTGCAAAAAATAAGAATGGATTTCCTATAGAATCTGAAATTATTGATGTGGTGGCTAGTCAGGCCCCGATGAATGTGGTAAAGCAGTGTACACTGCCAAAGAAGGATAAACAACAGGTGCCCATAACTTCAGTTGCTAAGGTTCATACGTCTAATGCGTTTGAGGTCCTAGCCAGTATAGACGAGGAAACCAAGACGGGTTTCGAAGATAATGTGGTTGAGCGGGTTTCTCCTATTATTTCTGAGATTGCAAAGGTTGATTATAAGAACTGGGCCGCTAATGAGCTTGAGGAGCTGTGGTCCGACCTGTTATCAACTCCTTTTGTTACAAATCGTAAGGTTCGATCTGTGGAGGGTGATGATGATCATGCTCCATATGATATTCAAGTAGATTCTTTTTTCACAGATTGGGATTTAAAATCCATTGCTCTCAAACCCGATTTTGTGAAATTCGTGATAACACCAAGTCTAAGCGATTAGAACCAAATCGGTTCGGGTGACTACTTAAGGCAGGTATTCTCTCTCAATAATTTTTTTATGTCGATGCTCATATGGAATGTGCGAGGTGCATGCAATAAAATGACTATAGATCAGCTTCATTTGTTTAAGCGTCAACACAACCTTAGTTTATGTGTTATCCTTGAACCTAAAAGTTCAGGAGAGCGTATAGTCCATTTTGGTCGCCGTTTGGGTTTTAAGCATACTATCCATGCAAATCCTATTAACACACATATTTGGCTGCTGTGGGATGATCGAGTGGATATTTCTTTATTGGCTGCTACAGATCAATGTCTTACGGTTAGAATTACCAGCGGAGGGAGCTTTACTACTAATGCATCTTTTGTCTATGCGAAGTGTAATAGAGAGGATCGAAAAGAGCTTTGGGCAGATTTGATTTCCTTTGCTAATCAGGATAATTCGCCTTGGATTGTAGGAGGGGATTTTAATGCTATTTCCCATTCTTCGGAAAAAATTGGTGGTGGTCCTTGTGACACTCTCATTGTATGGACGACTTTAATAGTTTTATGTTGCAAGCTGGCCTGGATGATGCGGGATTTGAAGGAAGTAGGTTTACTTGGTGTAATAACCATGAATTGGGTCGTCGGATTTGGAAGCGCCTTGATAGAGTTTTCTCTAATGGAAGCTATAAAGCAGTTTATCCTAATCTTCGGGTGCAACATCTTATTTCGACTGCTTCATACCATGTTCCATTGTTAGTTGGCTTTCAGAAAGTTATTCAACGTAAGGGGGGATTCCATTTTCAGCGTATGTGGTTGGATCATCCAGACTTTTTGGATTTTGTTTCTACTCAATGGTCTCGTCCGGTGGAGGGGAATCCTATGCATGTTTTGTTTCGTAAATTGCAGATGCTTAGACCTGCTCTTAAAGCTTGGAATTGGAATGTTTTCGGACACGTTCAACGCAAGTTGGCTGCTCAAAAGGACACGATTATTTTTTTGGAACATGAGTTGCAACAAGGTGGGGGGGCTGATACGGAAAGCTTGTTGATCGCGGCCAGGAATGTTTTTAATCAGCTTGTTAGCTGGGACAATGAGCTGCTTCGGTTAAAAGCTAGACATTGTTGGTTGGTGGATGGAGACAGAAATAGTGCTTATTTCCATGCTAGCATAAAAGATAGATTCCGCCGCAACAAGGTTAGTCTTCGTTTGGCTGATGGTACTCTTTGTGATGATGCAATTACAATCGGCCAATTAGCTATAGACCACTTCAGCGAGATGTTTGCTTCTAAGCCGCATTCAGTTAGTAATGATTTGTTCTCAGATTTTCCTCCTAAAGTTAGTGATGCTGATAACTTATTGCTCCAAAGTTTGCCCACGGATGATGAGGTTTTGAATGCGATAAAGGCTCTAAATCCTAATAGTGCTCCAGGTCCGCACGGGTTACGGATGGTTTTTCCAAGGTTGTTGGGAGATTGTGAAAGTTGATGTTATAGCAGCAGTTAGGGAAGCGTTTTTGGGTTCCCCACTTCCTAGAGGTTTCACTCTACGCCGCCGTCCTTACTTCCTAAAGTTGACAATCCGTAAGTTTTGGGTGATCTTAGGCCAGATAAGCTTATGCAATTTTGTCCGCAAAATTATTTTTCGTGTGTTTGCCTCCCGTCTCTGCCTTCTCGCCAGTTAGTGTCCGAGGAACAATCTGCTTTGTTCGTAATTGGAATATCCAGAGAATATTCTTCCTCGCTCATGAGCTTGTTTGTCGCATTGATTCAAAAGTCCGTGGAGGTAATGGTTTTTAAATTTGATATGTCTAAAGCTTATGATATACCGGAATGAGATTTTTTGCTTCGAGCTTTATCGCTTTGGGCTTCAATTCGAGAATTGTGATATGGTTCATCGGATGCTTTCTAATATTTGGTACTCTGTTCGAATTAATGGAGAGTCTTGCGGCTTCTTTCCTTCATCTAGAGGGGTCAGACAGGGTGACCCTCTATCTCCTTTGCTTTTTATTTTGGCTCAGGAAGTTTTATCCTTTAACATCAACCGTGCTATTCTGAAGGGACGGATGTGCCTTATCATCATGTGGGGGTGTTACGGTTTCCCATCTTTTATATGCGGATGATATCTTTGGTTTTCTCGCACGCCTAAACGCTCGCTTTAGGGCTGCGAAATATTTTTGCTTCTTATGAGGGCTCTCCTACGGTCAACCGATTAATTTGCAAAAAAGTGGTTTCTTTGTTAGCAAAGGTTGCAAAGAACAGCGTATTCGAAACTTGGTTGGGTGGCAGGCCGTGTGCTCACAAATTATGGCCCATGTGCTATCTCTCTGTATCCCTCTTTTTAAAGGTCGTATGAAGCTTGTTATTTTGAAAACCTTATATCCCGAGTGCTTTCAAAGATTAACGGTTGGCGGTCTCGCTTTTGTTATCCTTTGAGCGAAAATAACTTTGATCAAATCCGGTGTCGCAAGATTCTATCTATTCTTTAGCCTCGACTCAGCCCGAAGACGGTTATTGCTCAGATTGAGAGAGCAATTGCTGAATTTCTATGGAGTGCTAAAGGGGATCATAGAACTCACCGGGTGGGTTGGCATATCCTGGCAATCGGCCTCTAAAGAGGGTGAGTGCAGGCATTCGTTCTCTCCATCAAGTTATGGCCTCATTGCATGCTAAATTGGCTTGGAACGCCATGCGTAGGCGTCGTTATGGGCTCAGTGCGGTCTTAAATATGGGGTTTTGCGCCTTCGGTTTCGCGTCTTGGTGGTCTCTCCCTTGGAGATCTATCATGGCCTGAGATGGGTCATATTCGAGGATTGCACATTTGGATTGTAGGTAGAGGAGAGTTGTCCTTTTGGGATGTTAATTGGTGCGACGCGGTTGGGTGGTCAGTTGCACGTGGATCGCAACCTCATGCATTCGATGCCGCTTTTTCCTATTCTTGACGAATTGTGCGATTTGGTGCCGGCCTCTCTTCATTCGAGACATTTGTCGATTCGGTTGAGTGATGATCACGATCAACCGGTTTGTTCTCTTCTTGCCGGTCGGTTTAGTGCTTCTACATTCGGAATCATTATCGCTTGAAGTTTCCAGATGCAGGTAAATTTG
>JABEVN020001494.1:2500-24673 GCA_013146195.2 Codonopsis lanceolata
GTATGAGAGACCATATTAAGACCGAAACAACATTAAGAGACTCCATATAGTTGTTGACTTGCTAAAGTCGCAAGTCGTGACTCGACGATAGTCGGAATGCGACGCGATTGAGGGTTTGCTTGCGTTTTGTGTTCGTGACCTCGGTTTGGGTCCTAGACCTCTATAAGATGGTTTATTAACATGTTTAGATGTATTAGACTTCAAGTTGGAGGTATTCCCTAAGTCTATCGATGATTTGGAAGTTTATAAACCCTCTTGCTTTGTTTTGCCCTTAGCGATTTCCTTCAGCCGCCATGTTTTGGGCAAACTTCGGGAAAATTCTGGTACTAATCCACTGAATAGAATTTTCTAAAAATTTAGTATGTTTTACCTTCATACGTTAGGATACTCTCTGTAAAATTTGGTAATTTTCCAAGGTGTCTAAGTACCTCAATTAGGTCTTGACTTACGGCTGTGCCAGAATTCAGTTTTCAGAAAAACAACTTCTGTACTTGATTTTGTTGTAACCATATCTTGATGTATATAAGTCCAAATGGAGTAATTTAAAATCCTAAAATATAATTCAATGAGTCTAGTTTCATAAAAATCAAAAATCACCTCATTTGGAGTTGTGAGCGATTTATGGTCGATTTTACAAGATTGACTGTCCAGCCTCAGCTTCCCATGCGCCCGCCTCAATGTGTGAGGCGCCCGCCTCAACTTCTGGGAGCAAATTTGCAAATTTGGAGATGGGTCAGAGTCCCATGCGCCCGCCTCAATAATGTGAGGCGCCCGCCTCAACCTCAAAGTTGTTACGGATTTTTGCCCTGCTTTTGAGTTTGGACGAATTATACCTATTCTACCCTCATTAAACCCCTCTAAACCCTTCCTAACCACCCATACTTAACCCAAATCATGTCCTAACATTAGTTGGAAGTTAATTTAAGTTAGATTAGTGATTGATTAATCCTAATCTCCACTAATTGTACCAAGGAATTCCCTGTTTTGCCCCCATTGCTTGGGAAGTATATATAGCCCAATCTCTTCACAAAATCAGTAAATCTCTTCATTTCTTCTCTTCATCCATACATTTTAGAGAGAGAGAGACTCCATGGGAGATTCAAGCCCTAGCTTCTTCTCTCTTCGATCCTAGACGATCCACCCACCCGATTTCCTTCAAACTTCGGAATCTTGAAGCCCTCGACGAGTAGAACAACTTCACCGATTGGATTTGTGTTCTCTTGAGTTTTCACTCAAGCTAGGTAAGTTACTCCCTTTTGATTTTGGTTCATTGGCCCTAAGGAAAACAACTTGTATGCTATTTGTGGGCAATGAACACTTGCTATGTTTCGTATGCCCAATTTGGGGATTTTTGGAAGTATGATTTTGTTAGGAGCATTTGTAGAGTGATTTCTATGATTATTGAATATGTTATTACTCTTCTTTTGGTGTTTCTAGGCTTATGAGCATGCTAGAAATCATGCCTATATGCTATTTGGGTTTATTGTGGAATTATGCCTATGATTGGGGCTTTGGATGTATGAACTCACATGATATCATGGGTAGGAACATTTAATTGAAATAATGTGATTTATGGAATGAGTTTTGAATTATGTTGGGTTTTGTCGTGAATTTAGGGCTTGAGAAGTAAGCCCGAATTATTGGATATATATTGTTGTTAAATAAAGTGGGTGTGAATGTTGAAATTGGTGAAGCGCGTAAATGATGAAACTTAGTATTTAGACTCAACGGAGTCGTAATAGGTTCGATATTGTGATAACGAACTCGGGTTGAAGTCCTACGTCATTTGGGTTTCGTTGACTATGTCTATGATGAATTCGTGGATTTTAGGCTTGGGAAATAAGCCTGGATTAATTTTGGGATAATTTCTATATACTTGAATGATGTGCTAAGTTTGGGTTGTATGAAATGTGCATTTAATGAAATGCGATATTAAGACTCAATAGAGTTGTTATAGGTTCAATATTATGTTGGTGAGCCTTAGGTTAAAATCCTTGATGTTCGGGTTTGGTTGGTTTGATTGTGAGTACCCGAGCATCTTGAATTGTGTTCCATTTGTGATACCCACGACATAGAGGCTTATTGGGGATTTGATTAGGGCGTGCTCGTTAGGGCACGGAACATTAGAGTTCAACCTATGAACTCATATTACTTTAAGAAATGATTAATTGAATGAGTTCCCTCTTAGGGAATTGGGTCGCGTGCACATGAAAGCACTTGCGAGGATACGACTACAGCTTAGTTTTGGTACCCTTGAGATTGGGTTGATAATGTCGAGTATGTATGACAATTGGGACTATGGTTGAGTCCGGTGTACCTTTGAGTAAAGCTTAAATGCTAAGTCTTGGTTTATAGTTGTTCTTATACTAAATAATAGCCTTTGGTTTAATCCTGAGTAGAGGGCTTTAGTAGACCTCGTATTGTGATTTCTTGAGTTTATATGCTACGTTGACTGGGTTGTGACTTGAGGGTTATGAATACCTCAAATATGTGGTTCTTGGACTATACTGCTAAGTTAGTTGGATTGTTGAGTATGTGCAAATATGTGCATTGTTAAATTGGTATGTAGAGCCTTATGACCTACTTGATTTGATAAGCCCGCTCTTGACGGTCTTGGTTCTTGTTTGAGCATGCGAGTAAATATCTGCTTGTGCATTTCATAAAAGCCCAGCTGGCATTATTTGGATTGGTTTTCTAGGTCAGGGTAGGACGGTACATCGTCTATACGAATCGTAAGATTCGTATTCGCTATGGATCGCCGTACCTGGGACCTCACACACCCTCCACTGTTGGCCCCAGTGGGGAAGTTAGCCCATCTCGTAACCAATAGAGCGAATGGATTATGCTAATTGAGTCTGAGAAAGGGGCTTTTTGAGGCAAAACCACTCGGCGTCGATGTATCAATCACGTGCATCGTGTCACGAACCAAGATAACATTGTGTAATGCAGGAGCAACACAACGACACTATTTGGGTAACTTCTCTATCCCTTATGTGGCTTGCTATAAGCATTTATATGAAAGATAATGTGCTAAGTGATTTATGAAGTTTATGATACTTGGTGACTTAATACAAGTTTAATAGTGGTATGCTATAAAGATGCCATGATTTTATACATGTTTGTGCATTATGCCATGCTACGCCATGCTATGCCATGCATTTGCATTTAGTAACTTACTGGGTCATTATGACTCATTACGTGTGTTTGTTTTCCTTAGTTTTTGCAGTGATCCCGTTAGTAGCGGCGGATAGTGATTCCTAGAAGGTGGTCTTCCTGGCTTTAAGCTTGATTTAATATTATTATGTTATGTATCGTGAGAAACGAATGTAAAGTTATGTAGACTTTACTTGGGTAGATTATGTTAGTACTTTCTTATTGTATTATTTTGGTAGCCGACTCGTTTGGTCGAGCTGTTGTATCTTTTAGAAGTTATTCCCTTGTTATTTCGAGCATGCTTTAGCTCACTCATCCTAGTATTGTTGGTATTGTCATCTCCGACGACGTTAGTCGTGAGACTTGGGTTTAGTTGTTAGAATTTGAATATCTTGTTCTTTTAGTTGATTTATTCCTCCGGCATGTTAGCCGTTGAGTTGTTGTTTATCAGGTTGGGTTCTTGTTGCTTCGCCGGCCTTAGGTTGCCGATGGTTTGTTGTACGTGCGCAATGTTGCGCCACGCGAGTCGAGAGAGATAGTCATCTCTCGGCCTTCTATCCCTTAGTTTTTAATTATAGGCCTTGGTCCCACTTATGATTCGCTTCATGATTTTAGTTTTTAGTTATTCGGTTTTGCCGTTATGGCTTTACATTCCTGTTTAGAGTTTGTTGGTTCAACTCTTGACTCGCACCACTACGCCTAGCGGGTGCTTGTCCATCTTTTAGCTTGTCTTGACGGCACGACCTTGGGATTTCGCATTGGAGTCCGGGTCGGGCTGTGACAGTTTCTTTCTCGCAGTGGGGGTGGGAAGGCTGCCATCATTTCTCTCTCTCTTGTTCTTAATCTGCCGCCTTATTTCTTTGTTTCTCGATTGTTTTCGGTTTCCTTCCCTCGCAACCCTATTTATATAAAACCTACTTTTCAACCCTATCCGAAAATCTTTCAGCCCAACATTAAAATTAAGGGATAGATAATTTAGTAGGATTCTTAATGAAATAATTGTAAGTGGGCCAAGCCCAACTCAATTCAATTATTAATTAAATAAGTCAAAAATAATGATAATTAACTTTAAAAATTCTAATATTAATTAATTTGGTCCAAAATAAACATAATATTATTTAATACGAATTAATATTTTTAATTAAAATTATCGGGGTATTACACTCTCACACCCTTAAAAGAAGTTTAGTCCCTAAACTTAACACACCAAGTCATACAAAGAGCTCAAGATGTTCCTCTTCAAATTTAGAATAAACCAAGTTACTCCTAATAGACACAATGACAACGAAGAATAAACTTTAGTAGATCCTATGCATTCAATCCTTAAATGTAACCGAGGCAATCCATTAGTCCAAACGTTACATGTAAAACTCCTAATGCCCATACTTTATCCAACAAGCAGATGATCAAATCATACGTACTAATTATCAATGCCTAAATGAACTCAAAAGACAAGAGAGAAATACTTAGGTAACGAAAATGGATCTCTTGGTCGTTGTGTTAATTAATCGACATCTAAGTTCTCATGTGACAATTTGATAGGTCGTGTGTAAGAGTGGCAATGTGATCGATTAAGAAACACTGGGCTGAATAAAAGTTTAAACGTCGCGAAGGTAAGGATGTACTATACCTATTTCCATATCATTCGTCGCGAGCAGCCATCGCATAAATTCTTCCATGTGCATTTGGTTTAGGTTTATCGCCGCTGCCCGTTCCTCCTGCAAAGTTTTCCTTCAATGGTTACGGGAAATCCTTGATCCTATGCCCTATCTTTTAGCAATTAAAACAGGCTCCCGTAGTCCAGTAACAAGTATCAATCCTATGTTTTCCACCAAACTTATTACACTCAGGGTCATTATTCTGATTCTGCTACTGACCTTGATTCTGATTCCGAAACTGATTTGATCCCTTGGACCGATTGTCCTCTATGGTTCTTTTCTTATTTCCACTATAACTTCTTTTTTGATAGCCCGACTGATCTCAAGAACTACTTACAAGACACTCAAAATCTCTCTTTTTCTCTTCCTTCTTCTTTTGGTAGTTTGCTAACACTTGTTCAAGTATTCTGGCCCGGTCTACAACTTCAGAATAAGTCTTCAACTGTAAGGCTATCAATCGATGGCTAATCTTTCCATCAAGACCTCTTTCAAACAATTTGTCCTTCTGTTTTTCATTCTCAATGAGTCATGGAGCATACTTTGATAGTTCCGTGAACTTGACAACATACTCATCTACCGTTATCTTTCCTTGCTCTAGATTGAAAAATTCAACCAGCTTACATTATCAGGAATATCTGTAGATTGAATAGGATTTCTTACCTCTTCTCCAATGATTCTACCACTTTGAAGAGTAGTGATAGATTTTGCTTGTTCTGTTTGACTAGGGAACTTCCCTTCTTCTCTTCCTTGAAATTTTGAAAGTTCTTTCTACAAACTTTCCACGGTTTCTAATAAATATTATTAAGAGCAATTTGTCCACTATTTAATCCTTCTGATTTTGGGGCTTCTTCAATCTGTAATTATCCTCGCTTAGGAAATTGTTGAGGCTGCAAGGGCTTATTCCCTCCCCATGAAAAGTTAGGGTGATTCCTCCAACCTGGATTATATGTGTTGGAAAATGGATCATTCCTTTGCCTTGGAAGGTACATATTCATCGCATTAGCCTGTTCAGGATACACAAGTTAGTAGCATGAGAATTTAATCCACAAATAGTACATGCTTCTTGAATTTGTGCTATAATTTGTAAAAATTCATTTTGAGCTTTCATTTTATCTATTTGAGCTTGAGTATCTGAACTTTCTTGGACTTGAAACAAACTTCTACTTTTACCTCTCGTACTTTTCTGTTGAGAATTTGCACTTAGCATTTCAAACAAATTTTCTAACTCAGGTGGTGTCATTCTATTAATAGAACCACCGGCTGCACTATCAACCATAGTTTGCAAGGTATGCAAAAGAGCATGATAAAACTGAGTTACTAACACATCTTGAGATAGATTATGATGGGTACATATAATAAGTAAATTTTTAAATCTATCCAATGCTTCATGGAATGTCTCTCCTGGTTCAGTTTGAAAAGCCATAATTTACTTTCTATAATCCGAAAGAGATGCATGTTGATAGAATTTTCCCATAAACAAATCATATAGTTGAGCCCATGTATAAACACTTCGAGGTGCTAGATTCATAAACCATCTTCTTTCTACATCTTTCAGTGCACATTGAAAGTATCGCATTTTTATTGATCTTCCGTCAGTCCTCCTAACGGAAAATTATCAGTCATAAAACTATATTCTTTAACAAAAGTTACTAGATCTTCAGATGGCAATCCATGGAATGAAGGCAACATGTTATAAAAATGTCTTTTAAGTTCGAAGTTTCTACCGCTTCAGGTAAAACTAAACATGATGGTGATGTATTCAACATAGGTCGACCATAATCATTTGTAGTTCTTTGATTGATTATTACTTCCATATTTCTATTAGTTGGTTCCTCTCTTCTTTGATTCATATTTACCGGAGGAACCAGATTTTCAAGATTTTGAATATTGATATTATCCATTGGAGGATCAGCCAAAGGATCCTCTCTATTTATGTGCTCTTGATTAACAGGTGGATTATCCAAATTGTCAGTGTCTTCGTGATTCTTACCAAGATTATTTATATTTTGATTTAATTCTGCCAGCTTGGGATTTAAAGATCTACGACCGTGCATAAAATATAAAAAGCGAATAAAAACAATTAAAAACTAAAAACTAAAAATCTTTTTGTATTATTTTTTTTATATATAAAAACTGAATTTAAAAACAATGCTACCAACATACTAACTAAGCAAACTAGCTTGTCACCGGCAAAGCCGCCAAAAACTTGATGTATCTTAAATTTATACTTTGCAAGTGCACAAGACTATTGTAGAATAGTATGGTAGCAAGGGTCGAACCATAGAGACAAGAAGAATACAAGTAGCAAGTATATCGGTAGCAATTAAACTATGGGGGGTTTTTATTTTGTTTTAATCTAATTTATTCTACTAAAGCAGGAAATCTAATTAACAAACTAAACAGTAATCACAGTTGGGAAGATCTGTATGGAGGAGGGAAATCTAGGATTGGGGATTCACTTGCATCTACTCTATTGCTTTCTTAAGTAAAGTATCATTCAATAGCTTGGGTTCGTTCACAAAAGATAGATATAGATTGTCAAATTATAATTTAGTCTCCATCCTAAACAATTCATCCAATATATATCCTAAGAACAAGAACATATCAAACCTATCTATCACTTAGGTCATATATATGAACCTGACCCTAACTTATCACTCTCTTGCATCGATAAGGTCAATTTATCATAATGGTGAGCTAGTGTACGACATATGCATTTGGTCGTGCAGCTATCGGCACCTCTAGGCATTTACTATTTACGATTCCATTCATTTGGTCAAAGCTAGACAGTAAAGGGGTTGATAAACATCATGATCAACAATAATTGAATGAATAAAAATATACTAAGCAATAGATTCGATACAAGTTACCTTCCAATTCCTAGATTAATGGATGATTAGTTCATCCTTGAAGACGAATCGAACAGTGGGATGGAGGAATACATGAATCGATCTTCAAATTAAACTATAATTACAATCACTAAATTATGTATTACAAACTAAAATTGGTGTTAGAACCATCTCCTAATTATTTTTGGACGTCCTTTTGCTTTTGTTACAGTCTTCTATATATATCAAGGTGTTTTAGGGAGAATAGGAGGTTCAATCCAAGTGAAACACTCATAAGTCGATTTCTGGGGGCCTTGCGACCGCAAGGTATGTATACCTTGCGTCCGCAAGGGTCTTGAACTGGCTGGGCTACACACTGGATACCTTGTGAGGGCAAGGCCTTGGAGGCATGCGGCCGCAAGGTGTCTAGATGTTTTCTTTTGACTTCTTTTCAATTGTTGCACTTTGCACCCTTCCTTAGAATCTTCATTAAAAGCTTTATAAATCCCATACTTTCACCTAAAACCCTGAAACTCACAATATAGCTCAAAAATGCATATTAGTAACCAAAAGCCTCGTGAAATTACTATTTCTAAGTCATAAAAGTATCTGATAAAGACATACAAATTATGTCTATCAAACCACAACAAAGCATACAAAGTATAGAAGGCATACAAGCGACCATGATCGTAGTCAACCTAATGCAAGCATGATTTTAACAATATGAACTCTTTAACATGTTAAAACACATAATGGGCATGTTATAATGATGTTATATAAGTAATGTGTTTAGGGTTCTCACAACCCTAGCATATTCCTGTTGAGAAACTAGTTCTCCCTTATTTTTGGATAAGTGTAGACTCAAGTCTACTAGTGTCTTAGTTGTAGGGCTATCAAATGCATTGAATTTCTGAAGAACATTGTCAACGTAATGGGATTGTGACAGGACTATTCCATCCGATGTTTTAGAGATCTTCATCCCTAATATAACATCAGCTAGTCTCATATCTTTCATGTCAAACTGTTTGTTTAACATGGTTTTAGTATTCATGATTATATTATGAGCACTTCTCATAATCAACATGTCATCTACATAAAGACAAACTATGATCTGCACATTAGTTGTACTTTTAATGTAGACACACTTATCACATTCATTTATTTTGAAACCATTTGACAACATTGTTCGGTCAAACTTTTCTTGGCATTGCTTAGGTGCTTGTTTTAGTCCATACAATGACTTTACAAGTTTGCACACCTTTTTCTCTCTTCCCGGAGCAACAAACCCCTCAGGCTGTTCCATATAAATCTCCTCATCTAGCTCTCCATTTAAGAAGGCTGTTTTCACGTCCATTTGATGTATTTCAAAGTTATGCAAAACTGCGATAACAATGAGAACACAAATGAACGTAATTCTCGTGACAGGAGAATATGTGTCAAAGAAATCATAACCTTCTTTCTGTTTAAAGCCATTTGCTACCAAACGGGATTTGTACTTGTCAATAGATCCATCCGCCTTATTCTTCCTTTTAAGGATCCATTTGCAACCCAACGGTTTGCATCCTAAAGGGAGATCAACCAACTCCCAAGTATTATTGTGCATGGTGGGCTCTATTTCACAGTTAATAGCTTCTTTCCAGAACAGAGCATCGGGACTAGATAAAGCTTCTTTAACATTTCTAGGTTCGTCTTCTAACATAAAATTAGTTAGAAAATCAGGACCAAAAGTTTTAGCAACTCTTGCCCTCTTACTGCGCCTCTGTTCTTCTTCTTCTTAAGAAGAATTGTGGACAACTTCATAAGTTTTCTTACTAGAACATGCTTTCTTTCCTTTCACTGTAAGGAAATATATTTTCAAAGAATACAACATTCCTTGATTCTATGGTTGTTCCTTCATTTATGTCAGGAATTTCTAATTTGTGCACTATAAATGAATAAGCACTACTATTGCTAGCATATCCTATGAAAATGCAATCAATCGTTTTAGGACCGATTTTAACTTGTTTGGGTTTAGATACTTCAACCTTGGCCAAACGCCCTCATACTCTAAGGTATTTATAAGATGGTTGTCGTCCGTTCCATAACTCATATGGAGTCTTACGTTTACCTTTATGTGGTAACTTATTAAGAATATAAGTTGCTGAATGAATGGTTCCCCCTACAAGTTTTGGGGTGAGCTCGAACTTATCAACATCGCATTCATCATCTGTTTAAGAGTACGATTTTTGTGTTCATCAACTCTATTTAATTAAGGTGAGTATGGAGTCGTCGTTTGATGAATTATGCAATATTCCCAACATAAGTCTTCAAATGGAGAAACCAATTCTCTACCTCTATCAATTCAAAAATTCTTAATTGTTAAATTAAGTTGATTCTTAATTTCTTTATTATAAGTTGTAAAAGCTTTTAAAGCTTCGTCTTTGCTTTTCAAAAGGTATACATTACAATACCTAGTGCAATCGTCAATTAAAGTAATAAAATACTTTTTTCCCACCTCAAGTTTACACAAATTTTAAATAAAAAATGTCAGTCTGAATTAACTCGAGAGATTTCGTGTTTCTTATTACTGAAGGAAACATCGACTTAGTCATTTTCGCTTCAACGCAAATTTCGCATTTGTTGTGTGAATCAATTTTAGATATAGGTATTAATTTTTGATTCACCAACCTTTTAATCGAGTTGAAATAAACGTGTACTAATCTATCATATTGTGGGTGCCCCGGGTGACGCTCGCGCCCCGTGCTCCCTTGGTTAGGGGAATGCGGCGTTCGGATGCGGATACCATGCTTTCCATTCCATCCTCCCTTGTCTAGGGGAAGACAAAATTAAAAATGCGGAAAGGGTGCTGTCAAAAAGTGCATTGAATACGCCTTGGTCACTTCAGTGATTTTTGGTCCATTATGGGAGCTATTGGTTTTCTGTCTCAAGTTATCCCTTTTGTAGGGGATAACAGGATGCATGAATACATCACCCTTTCATTCACATTTTCCCTTGTGTAGGGGAAAATGGAAAGTGCAAGAAAGGATGTTGCGGGCCCCACTACGGACTTTATGAAAATTGCCTTATGGCCTATTTCGGATCACTATGAGCGCTTTGGGTTTTCTATATCAAGTTATCCCTTTTTTAGGGGATACCAAGATATAGGAATACATCACCCTTTCATTCCTATTCTCCCTTTTTTTAGGGGAAAGCGGGAAAGTGCAAGAAAGGATGTTTCGATGCCTCACTGCGATCCAAAATGTTTTAATAGAGTCGTCATCTTTATTTTAAGAAAGAAATAAAGAAAAACCAAAAATAAAACCAGAGATTGCAAAAAACGGGTTTGGAGGCTAAGTTACGAGTTGGGAAGGTGCTAGGCACCCAACTCGCCCTTTCGGTCTCACAAAACAAGTTTTTGGCTAAAGTATGTTTTTTGTTATATTTTTCTAGCAAATAAATAAAGCATTAACTACCTACAAATACATCCATGTCTACATTATTTACGGACTTGCAGCCGTTTCCTTCCAATAATTACAAACACATTTAAAAATATTTGGCCATAATAATGGCTCTTTTTAATGCTATTTTCTAAATAAATCCGGGCAGCACAACAATTTATATTTTTACATTGGGCCGGATGGAAAATAGCTTTTTATAAAATAATGCTCTTAAAGGCTCACCATTTAGAGCGGGGTGTGCTCGCTCTGTCCCTCTCGGGAGAGGAGTCTTTTTTTGCTTTGCTGCTGTTGTTGTGGCTGCTGCGGTTCGGGCAGAGTAACTGCTTCTGAAAGTTGCTTTTGGGTACTGTGAAACAGGCGGAGCAACTGCTTGCTTTTTTACTGCTGCTTGCTTGCTGCTGGCGGAAATCGGGCGAAAAATTGCTTTTTTCTAGCAGATTTGGCCTTTTTACTCAGGCAGAGCAATTGCCCTTTCCGACGTTTTTGGATCGGAGAGATAGGGTGGATACCTAGATGGGGGGCTAAGGACCACTTTAACCGGTTGGATTTGCATTTGGAGGAGTTTTGGCAGGGCTTCGAGGCTTTATAGGAGGGGCGCTCACTATCGCTCGATCGCTCATTATCTTAACAGCGTAACAACAACGCTGAAAGCTTTGGGAGTATTTTTGGTCTCTTAAATGTGTCGAAAGCGAACCCCGGGGCCTCTATTTATAGGCTGAGTGAGGGACATCGAGGGAATTACTTTTCCTCTTTGCGTGTTTCTTTTGCTTGTACAGAGTGCCGGATAAATTGCACATTGCGCGAACTGTAGCACTCCTGTAGCAACTTTGGGTGCCACTGTAGCTGAATTGGGCGCTGCCAACACTTCTTTTGGGCGCCGCGCCAAGCTTCCTTTATGGCAGCGCCAACTGTTCAAACTTCAACCCATTTTTGACGCTTTAGCCCCTGCATTTTACTGTTTTGCGCATCCTGCTTTGCCTTTTGCATTTTTAATCCCTGTAACTTGACATTTGTTAAGTTTTAACAGGTCTTGATATCGCATGCCAGAGTTACATACCAGGGGTACGAAATTGGGGTGTCTACACATGCCATAAATTAGAACTATCCAACATGTAAACATAAGAAACATCTCTATTCTTAGCCTCTGGGCAATGAACATTCATTACATTTATTTTAAAGAGTCATTTATCAAGGTACCCTTTACCAATAAACATACCATTTTTGGTCAGTACAAACTTGTCTGACTCAAACACTAATCTAAATCCGGTCTTACACATAAGGGGGCCGAAAACCAAGTTCTTACGGATGTCTGAGACATGCAGCACATCCACGAGCGTGACTTCTTTTCCTGAAGTCATCTTCAGTACGACTTTCCCAAGTCCTACGACATTGGAAGTCGAGGAGTTTCCCATAAACAATTTCCTTCCACTGATAGGAGTGTAGGATGAGAAAGCCTCCTTCTCGACACAAATGTGACGAGTAGCTTTGGTGTCTATCCACCATTCTCTCAAGTTATCTTCCAAACTTGCTATGTTGGCTTCAAACACGATCGTGGACAGATTGAGCATGTCGACATCCTCTATCACATTGGCTTGGTGACGGTTTCCCCTTTGATTGTCCTTCTTTAGAAGACGACAATCTTTAGCCATGTGGCTTGCCTTGCCGCAGTTGAAGCAACTCCCCTTGAACTTCTTAGCAGTTCCTGGCCTGGCTTTTTTAGGGAACTTCCTCTTGTTGCTGGTACTTGATTCTGCAAGATGGACTTTGGCCTCCATCCCGGCCTTATGAGACTTTGTCTCGGCTTTCCGGTTACCTTCTTCAATCTCTAGCCGAATGATCAAGTCTTCTAGTTTCATCTCCTTTTGTTTATGTTTCAGGTAGTTCTTGAAGTCTTTCCACATTGGCAGTAGCTTCTCAATCACGATAGCCACATGGAATGATTCACTAAGTACCATTCCTTCCACTTCCAAGTCATGCAAGATAATCTGGATCTCGAAAACTTGGCTAGCCATTGTTTTAGTGTCCGCCATATTTTAAAGTCAATGAATTTGCCGGCGACGAATTTCTTCAACCCGACATCTTCTGTCTTGTACTTCTTCTCTAAAGAGTTCCATAACTCCTTGGTTGTTTTCACTTCACTATACACATTGTAAAGTGAGTCCTACAATCCGTTTAGGACATAGTTCCTACATAGAAAGTTGTTATGGTTCCATGCTTCCAAGGCATTAATCCTTTGGGCATCGGCTTCACCATCCGCAACAGGAGGGTACTCTTTCAAGAACTGTGTCAAACTTCGAGTAATCAGGTAGAACAACATTTTCTGTGGCCACCTCTTGAAATCCATACATGTGAACTTGGTTGGTTTTACGCCATAGGCATGATGAGGGAAAGTAAGAGCAGCAACAGTAGTAGGAGCGGAGGGAGTACCAGTAACAGTTGGAGTGACTGGTTCCTTTGATTCCATTTCTTTTTCCAAAAAAACTGAAATTTCGTCTTGTGATTGTTCGATATTTGTTATAGGTTTTCCAGGAATAGCAAAGGACATTATTTTAAATAAAAGAAGGAGATGAAGAGAAATTTAATTATAATAATTAATTACACTTTTGAAGTCGAGGCTCGTGTTGGACACGATCTCCGCAAGACGAAATCGTCACTAAGAAGAAACGAATTTTCAATTTGAATAAGCAGCACTTCGATATTTGGATTTTACCGAACTGGATCGTTGTTTAGAACTTCCAAGACTCGAACTGAATTTATGCAACCATATGATAACAATTTCTATCTATCTAATAATTCTTGATGCAAGTGTTTCAGTGTGTTTGATTGTCAAACCAAGGGGTTCTATATATACTAGCTGAAGAGTTGTGGTGGTCTTTCACAAAGGATTGCGACTCTGGAATCGAAGGGTTGCGAACTGGTTCGCTGAACCAGCAGAATGCCCATTCGGTCATCCATTTTGACGAGACTAGGTTCATTGCACCCGGACGTGCCCTTTAGCTGCGCTCGCCACCACCCTTTTGGGTGTAGCGCTTGCACTAGTTCGAACTAAGGTTGCAACGCAGCTATCCGATTTCTAACCGCCCCAGCTAGTCCACAAGCTGAGCTGAACCCTCCAAGCTTAGTAAGCTTGACAAAATGAAAGGCTCATCTAAAGCGCCTGATGCGACCTGCGCGTGCGTGTTCGGGCTCAGATTGTGCTTCGCACCATCCTTTGGCTGTGACATGGGTTAGCCTAAGTTAACTAATGCGTGTGACACCACTTGGTTGCACCTTGGGGAACACTTGATGCTTCTTCCTAAGGTGGGCCTATTAATAAATTTCCTTGAAGCTCTTTATCCAATGTGACATATGGCTTTCCATACCCATTACTCTTCAATTAACAAATTTATGTTGCCTACTTTGAGCATTAATATCTCATTCACCAGTTATTGATTTTGAGATAATAAATATATCAACTTAATATATTCGAAAAGTATATTTCATTTTCGCAACTTATTTTCATTTTTAATAAATGAAACCCAATTAAAAACTTTGTCAAACATAGGTCAAACACCAATGTTATGAAAACCAATTTCCAACATAAAGAAGTAGAATTATATGTTAGAATTCATACCTTAAATCAAATGGCATCTGCATGAGGTATAGATTGAAACATATCACCTTCAACAAATTTCAAATTCCTGTTCTCTGGCAAGTCAACTACAACATGTGGAAGATCAAACATACTGCATTTCATGTGAGGGAAGGCCTCCAATATGATCTTAACTAGCTCTCCAGTTCCACCGCCTACGTCAACTAGGGAAGCCGCCCCTTCAAAAATCTCCTTAGGATCATGGACAACTAAAGTGATCATTGATGGATCACTAGCCATTCCCTCATTAAACACCTTATTGAATTTTGGGTTCCTATCCATGAATTCCCGCACCATGACTCCATGAGCGACTTCAAAGGTTGTTGAGTCATTTCCTCATAACCACCTTCCCAAGAATTGTAAAGGAGTTATCAAAATTGGATCAAGCACTGCTTGAACAAGTAGATATAAGCTTGGGACCTCATTTTTAAAGAGGAGTCTAGAAGCACAAGTAAGAATGTAACCTTCTTTTTCTTCTTCGTGAAAGCTAAATTTTGTTGTTGCAAAGAATTTATTCTGAACAAACAAGCTCATAACCCTGCGTAAATAATCTGTTTTATTGTTGGGGAGTTTAAGCAATGAAACTAGATCTTGAGGAGTATAGGTCGGTTATGAGCATGTATTATGGAGTATCTGTTATGCCTAACGACATGGAATTTGCAAACTGAAAGAGATGATTATTGATATGAGATAGAGCCTGAAATAACTCACATACTCCCTGCCCTTGATTGGGATCCATCTCTTTTGCAACTACGTATCTAGTTCTCTTCTTTGGTTTTATAAGCAAAGAAAAAATGTACCACAAAGAACAAGAATGTGCAAAAGCTAGGTCTAATGCCATTAATTTTGACCACTATTGACTATACTTAGGTTTGGATACGTGCATCTGTGGCGACCCGACCCGGATCCCAAGACGAAATCCCAAGGTCGTGCCACCAGGGGAACAATTAATAACACACAAATAGCAAATAATGGGTAGGGCCATAACGGCGATACACCGACAACTCAAAACACACGCGGAAGCAAATTATAATACAACAGTGGCACCCGAGCTAACAAGCTCAAACTAAAACAACCAAAGAGATGATTAATCTCTCGGTCCAAAAATTCGATTCGCGTGCCGCAACATTGGACACGTAGGACAAACTCCCTGTTATGCAATTCAATAATAAGCATAAAATATACCAAGTCATCGGCGAAACTACGGCCGGAACCCAACATTAAACTAAGTCTAAGACTCTAGTCTAACAACTCAACGGCTAAAACATGCCGGAGAACAAACATCATATTAAACTAGCAATTTAACATGCTAAACATAAACACCAATTAACCACGCACGACTAAACCAGTCGGCTACCAACAAAATAAGTACTAACAGTTATATGTACTAACAACTATAAAGCATAGGGAGATACAACCATATATACACATCAAGCACAACCACCACCGGTTGGCTACCAAAAGAATAAGCTAGCCACATAATTACAACACTTCAAATACATAAAGGATTGCTACCCAAATCATGAAGTTTATATAACTTCATCATCCCAACGACCTCACCAAAACAAAACCAACAACTAAGTAGCAACCTTTCCAAAAGAATTCCTTGCCAACGAAACCTCCTGGATTTACTTGGATCCGCTAGCTCGGCTCGGATCTAGGGAAAAACAACCAACAAATAAAAGTAAGTCACAATGACTTAGTAAGTTACTATCCATAACTTCCTACCATGGCATAATGCTCAATCATAAATATATCATGCTATTGTCATGAAATAACCTTATACAAAATAATGTTATGGCATCCATGCTCAACATTAAATAATATGTTATCATCATAGTATAACATTTTACCAAAAATTCATGTCAAGGCATATTAGTCTTAACAATAATAATTTATACCTTTGGCATAAAATAACATTCCCATAATATTCATGTGATAGCATATATGCTTAACAACATTAATCAATATGTTATCTATTAAGTATAACATGTAAGGAATCAAAACAAACATCATATCATATCCAAATTCACCAAGCACGTTATTCACTTAAGCACTTGTGAAACAATTCATATATATAAGGGATATGATACCATTACCAAGATTCCTCCGCGCGTGTCGCTCCTGCAAAAACACGTGCAAAACCCTTATGTGCCCTCGATATCCCTCTCGTAGATATCGACGTCCCCGAGACAGTCTCCGCTCTCGAGTTCCATAGTTATCAAAGTCATGTGTATTACTACAACTAAGATAAACTACTTCCCCACCGTGGCCATCGATGGAGGGGTGTGTGCAACCCGGCACGGCAATACATCGCGATCACGAACCCCATAATTCGTGAGGACGATGTATCAACCCACCGAAGACTCAACAGACCGACGCCAGCTGGACTCAAAACCCAAGCACACGTAATATATACTCATATGCTTAAACAAGTAGGTAAACACTCTACCATCAAACTAGTCATGCAATTTATTCACAACTAGCATAAACATCACAACCGAGAATCATATAAGTTCTCATAATCAAGTGTGCTTCACACACCTTAAAACTTCTTGGAGGCTCGACCTCCATGAATTCTACCCAAGATTTCCGTAGGACTTAAAATCATAGTTCCTAGGATTCAAACTAACCCAAAGGTTAACTCCGTTGAGTTCAATCTAAGTTTTTCGAAAATTCAAGGAATAGAAGCTTAGGCTTCATCATCCCCCTAAGTTCATATCTATCGTCAACACCATAAACCCGACGATCAATAAACTCACATAAACCCCACAAAATAATTAACAAGGTAACTTAGAACAAATTACTCATCTTAGTTATAAATTTATTCAAGTCACCATACCAACAAATAATTTCCACTTTGCGATTAATTCACACAATATGGTTTAATATGCTCTACTAAACATATAAAACATTTTAAGCATGCTCACATCAACAATTTTGTAAGCTAATCAAAATTAGGGCAAGACACCCTCCAAGCATCTCAACCAAACCAACATTGATCCACATTATCAATCAACATAAACAAGTTCATTTGGCTAGTTAGAGCATGAATCTTACAAATATCATAGTCTCACATAGGCCAATCGAGTTCTAGCATTCAATTGAAAACCTAGGGTTCATACATATTCTATAACCCTAACAATGGCTTCCATTGACCTCAAATACCACGAATGGCTGTTTCCCTAGGGTCAATGGAGCTCAAAAATCAAGGGAAGAGAGGTAGAAACTTACAATTTCTCAGCCCTACAAACTGCCCAAACTCGAACTCAACGATGAACCCGTTTCTTCTCACTCCGCTCTCTTCAATCTTGCGGGTTAGATGGAGAAGAAGACACCCAGCTATGGCTTCCAAGCTTAGCCTCTTAAAGCCCTAGAATCGCCTCCTCAAAAGCCCTCTCTCACGAGTTTCCTTGGCTGCTCGCAGAAGACGCGAAGGAGAAGACGCAAACTGACCGGCTGAATGAATAAAAGAGTGCGGCTGTTTGCTTTTATATGAGGGATTAATTCCCACTAATCAATCACTAATTACCCCCTAATTCTCTTAATAGGTGATTAGGATTAGTATTAGGCTAATTAAGTGAGGTTAGAATAGGTTTAGTTTGGGTTTAATAGGCCAAAAGTTCGGACAGCGCACAACCGAACAACAAAATCCCGTAAGTCTGATAAGAGGACCTTGCGGTCGCTTGGGCAAGAAGTGATGCGACCGCATCACCTGTATTCTCAGCATTCCATGATTTCTGCTTTCCTTGCTCGGCCCCGGACTCTCCCGCATTCAATCCCAAGTCCTTCCAAGCCAAAAATGGTCTATAAATCAACCTTAATAACCTCCAAACCATAACCAAAGTAATCAAGCCTCAAACCCCATCAAAACAAGGCCAAGAACTCAGGCAAAACTCTCCCGAACGACGACCGGAAAAGTTAAACTGAAATGGGTTAACGCTAAAATCAAACTAGCAACCCAACCAACAATGCAACAAGCATCTAACCAATAACCAAGGCATGTTAATGATATTATAAATGCCTTCTAACAAATTTCCATGTGTTAAACACATAAAACGTAAACCCGAGATTCAACACATCTCGCGAAAGAATAATGCGCACGTGCATTTCAATCAACGTCAATGATCATGCTATTAACTCTAAACATAACCGGGAGCTAAATGAACATATTCATCATGATTATAAGCGTATGAATTCATGCATATCACAAGCAAACAGTATTTCAGGGTTTTACATTCTCCCCTACTTTAAGGAATTTAGCCCCTAAATTCTTACCGTAGTCATCGAACAAATGAGGATATTTCTCTTGCATCTCCAACTCGGTCTCCCAAGTTGCTTCCTCGATCTCGTGATTCTTCCAAAGGACTTTCACCAATGGAATTTTCTTGCTTCTCAAAACTTGCTCTTTCGTGTCAAGTATCTTCACCGGCTGCTCAACATAAGACAAGTCCGGCTGAAAAGTAATCTCCTCATACTCAAGAATATGGGAATCATCCTTAAGATATTTCCGAAGCATAGACACATGAAATACATTATGGATCTCTGACAAAGACGGCGGTAGAGCCACCCTGTATGCCAAACTCCCAACTCGCTCCAGAATCTCAAAAGGTCCAACATACCTCGGTGATAATTTCCCTTTCTTCCCGAATCTCTTGGTACCCCTTCTAGGCGATACCTTAAGAAACACCAAGTCTCCAACCTGAAACTCCAAATCTCTCCTTCTATTATCCGCATAGCTTTTCTGTCGACTTTGAGCGGTGAGCAATCTATCTCGAATTATTTTCACACTCTCAACAGACTGCTGAACAATTTCTGAACCCCATAATTTAGCTTCTCCAACCTCGTCCCAGCAAATAGGAGATCTACACTTCCTCCCATAAAGAGCCTCATACGGTGCCATCTCGATGCTCGACTGGTAACTATTGTTATACGCAAACTCTGCCAAAGGAAGATGTGTATCCCAACTCCCTTTAAAATCAATCGCACAAGCCCGTAACATATCCTCAAGTATCTGAATCGTTCTCTCGGACTGTCCGTCGGACTGAGGGTGAAAAGCTGTACTAAAGTTCAACTTGGTCCCCATAGCTTCCTGCAAAGCCTGCCAAAACCTCGATGTAAACCTCGGATCCCGGTCCGAAACAATACTAACTGGAACCCCGTGCAATCTAACAATCTCCTGCACATACAATGCCGCTAACTGACTCAATGAATAAGTCATAGCAATCGGAATAAAATGAGCCGACTTCGTGAGCCGATCAACAACAACCCAAACGGCATCAAAACCTCTACGAGTACGTGGAAATCCCGAAACAAAGTCCATCGTAACATGTTCCCATTTCCACTCCGGAATATCCAACGGCTGTAACAACCCTGCAGGTCTTTGGTGTTCCGCCTTTACCTGCTGACAAGTGAGACACCTCGACACATAGTCTGCTATCTGTCGCTTCATGCCACTCCACCAGAATTGTTTCTTCAAATCTCTATACATTTTCGTACTCCCCGGATGGATAGTATACTTTGCTTTGTGAGCCTCATCCAATACAAGCCGTTTCACATCTTCAACTGATGGAACACAAACTCTACCTTTAAATGTCAAAATACCATCTTGGTTCATCGAGAACTCATTCTCCTTATTCTCATTCAAACCATCAATGATTTTCATCAACTCTGGATCTTTCTTCTGAGTCTCCTTAATTTTCTCCAATAAAACTGGGATAACCCACACACTAGCAAATAATACACCATGATTTACCTCGCTAGGATTCCAATCACGAACATCCTCTAACATTCTCCATTCCCGCATCATCAAACATGACAAATGTACCTTTCTACTCAAGGCATCCGCGACTACGTTCGCTTTCCCTGGATGATACAGTATAGTGCAATCGTGATCCTTCAATTTCTCCATCCATCTCCGCTGTCTCATGTTCAACTCTTTCTGAGAGAAGAGATATTTCAAACTCTTGTGGTCCGTGAAAATCTCAAACTTGAACCATACAAATAATGTTTCCACTTGTGCAAAAGCAAATATAATCGCCCGAGCTCAAGATCATGCGTAGGATAATTCATCTCATACGGAGACAATTTCCTTGAAGCATAAGCAATCACTTTCCCATTTTGCATAAGCACACAACCCAATCCTTCTTTCGAAGCATCACTATAAACAACAAAATTATCACCTCCGCTAGGCAATGCTAACACTGGTGCCGTAGTCAACTTTCTCTTCAATTCCTCAAAGCTTTCTTCACATTTATCACTCCATACAAATGCGGTCTTCTTTTGAGTCAAATTAGTCATGGGCGTAGCAATCTTCGAAAATCCCTCTATGAATCTCCGATAATAACCGGCTAGCCCCAGAAACTCAGGTACCTCATTAGCGTGGTCGGTCTCCTCCAATTCATTCTTGCTTCAACCTTGGAAGGATCACCGCTATCCCGGCACTAGAAACAACGTGCCCCAAGAATGAAACCTCCTCTAGCCAAAATGCACACTTGCTAAACTTGGCATAGAGTTGCCTCTCTAGAAGAATAGACAACGAACCATCATGTAAATGTTGTGCATGCTCTTCAGGGACTTAGAATACACAAGGATGTCGTCTGTGAAAACACCACGAAGCAATCAAGAAAATTATGAAATACTAGGTTCATCAAATCCATGAACAACTCTTAGGCGCATTAGTCAACCGAATGGCATCACCATAAATTCATAATGCCCATATCTGCCGTGCGAAAAGTCGTTTTGAACATCTTCGGCTCTAACCTTCAAGTGATGGTACCCAAATCTCAAGTCAAGTTTGGAATAAACCACCGATCCTTGCAGTTGATCAAACAAGTCATCTATATGAGGCAATGGATACTTGTTCTTGATCGTTGCCTTGTTCAACTCTCGATAATCGATGCAATCTAAGGCTCCATCCTTCTTCCTCACAAATAATCTGCGCACCCAGCGAATCTGGCAGCTTAATGAAGCCAATGTCGAAGGAGCTCTTGTGGCGAACTTTCAACTCCTTTAGTTCCATAGGTGCCATTCTATCGCGCCGAAATGGTGTAGTCCCGGCAATAACTTCAATAAAATTGATCTCTATCTGGAGGCATCCCAAATCTTTAGAGAAAACATCACAGGAACTCACACAGTAACATCTTCAAGGTTAGAAGAAGAAACCCGACTTGTCACTACACAAGCAAGATACCCCGTGCACCCAGCGACAACGGTTTCTAGCCTTAGCGCGAAATGGCCAGCGTAAACCACTAGTGCATTATCTCCCAAAACACAAACTTAGGAGCATGAGGCAAAGTAAAAGTGACTCTTTTACTAAGGCAATCCACCAATGCATGATATGTGCTCAACCAATCCATACCAAGAATAACATCAAAATCACGAAGTAGTAACACCACCAAATCATGCAACACATGTTTATCCCTGAAAATACATCGCATGCTCACATAAATATCGAAGCTAACAAA
>JABEVN020001495.1:0-24695 GCA_013146195.2 Codonopsis lanceolata
TGAGGTCACGAACTTTTAGCAAAAGGCAAGTCTATTGTAATATGTTCATTCGGACTTCACTATCATCTATCGATTGTTTACATTATATTTTACAAAGTTGCTTGCACGATAAGCGACGAGGGGCCAAGCAGGTCAACATTCAAAATACCGTACTAGTGAACTTAATTTGCTGTGGGTGAGATGCGTACTTAGGATACTACTTGTGATGAGGGGCCACGCCCGTCGGATAGCGGCCGGCTACCTCGGGTTCCTATAGTGACCAAGCAACAACGCTAGTCGTATATCTTTACACCGGTTGATATCTTGACAATGGATTCGAGTTACCGCGTCGAACAAGGCCGTGCAGGTTGCGATCGTCGAGTAGGCCATGCCGCTAAGTAATCTTGGCTTCGCCCAAGGCGATAGGGGCCTTGCCCAGCTCAAAGTCTTGGCCTTATACGAAAGCCCAGGACTGTATGCGGAGAGAACACCGGTGACATGAGGCAAAAGCAGAGACGAAACTCTACTGCTAAGACATCGACCTTAAAAGATACAACTTTATTATTTCAGGGTTAATCTTTGATACCATGTTGCATGATTACTTAAACAGTTATTCTTGCTCTGTATATTTTTGGGGGTTACCCCGCATACAAATGCGTTAGTACTAATAGAATGCGAGGAATACGAGTAAAGAAGCAACTACCGAACAAAGTCATAAAGAGAGAAATAAATAAGACATAAATTACGATCATTGTTCATCGAAAGCAAGTATGTTACCAAAAATTACATGTACAAGTACAAAGGGCCCATCGGCCAAACAAGATACAAAGCACCTAAGCTACATCGGGGACTGTCTGCGTGACACGGCGGCATCTTCGGTGAGGGGCCTCTGACTCCACTTGAAGGCTGGGCGGCGGCCTCCATGATTCGCCCTCCTTCTCCTGCCACTGCTTGGCATCGTCAGTGCACTTCTTGCCGGTGGGGTGGGGGGATCCCATGGTTCCAAACCATCATCATTATCATCGGGCCAGGCATCGGATTCGTCTTGAGTATAAGGCACCGAGTGGTGCAACTTAGGGCCTCCCGGGCGTGCGAATTCGGCGGCGCCCATTCGGCCATTGTCCCATGTCCACCGCTCCCGTGCGCCCGGCGTCCATGAGAATGTGATTGGTGCCCAACTGCGTAGTAGGGGAATATGGCCTTGCGCGCAGGAGGCGCATAGGCGGGAGGTTTCAAACTCCTTCACCGCTTGCTCCTTAGCGCCACGGTGATCGGAAAAAGAGACGATATAGCTCTGTATCCTTAGCCGCTGGTCGCTTTAAAGCCTTCATCTCGGCCTAAAAGCTGGGCCATTGCTCGTCGAGGGGCTTTTGGTGGCTTGGGATTTCTTACGCAAGCCCACGGCGCCGTCTTCTCCTCGGCCTCAAGTTTTTTAGTCGCGGACGGCCTCTCCTTGAGAGATTTATCGAGGGCGGCCACTTGCTCGTTCTTGCTTTTCACTTAGGCTTTGCCTCGGCCTTCCGGACTCGGCCTTCCAGGCTTCCTACTCCTCGATATAGCGGTCATAAAGGTTTGTGCAAGAGGAAGCAATAAACTTGATAGAAACATAAAATAGATTCAACACAAGTTTAAAGACTGATAAAAATGAAAAAACAACCGCGGACATACCTCGCTCAAGTTTAAACCAACATGTAGAGCAAGACATGCAGGGAGTATCCGGTCGTGAGTAACATCCTCTACGAAACCTCTTCACAATACCCTTGCCCGCCAAGTCGGCGGGGCTTCCGCAGCCGAGATAAATCAATGTGCAGATGTTGGGACCTCAAAGCGGCAGATAACTATGGCTCGAGGTAGCGGCGGTAGTCGGCATCTCGTAGCGGGATTAACACGGCTTGATGACTCCCGGGCGGTGTGTTGAGTCAGCCAGGTGGCGTATAGGTCTATCATTTGGCGGAGATGGATGCCTTTTATTTCCCAGCGCCTTCGCGGCCACAGTGGCGACATCATCGTAATAAGGCGGGTACATCAACAACAGGTGGGGGAGGAGGAGGAGGGAGTGTTTCGACTGGCTTCTTCACCGCTGGAGCTTTCTTGGCCGCGGGGCCAAAAGGAACTAGGGAACATTCGAGGTGGTTTGCTTCGCTAGAGCGGCCACCCTCGTCTCTTCGGCCTCAGAAGCCTGCGGGCATCTTAAGGTCATCATTCTTTGTAAAGAAGAAAAATCGTACGATATTAAGTAAACAGCGGTTATTTAAGCAGTCAGGAGAAAAATAGAAACCGGGAAGCGAGGGTATAGCGGGCATGCGATCATGCAGGAGCCTACGGCATTACAGGCAATCGCTTCGGAAATTCTTCCGTGGCAATCACCCGGTACATATGGGCCTCTTCCGCAAATCAGCGTGCCTGAAAGTTCAACCAGAGGCGGTTGCCGGAGCACCGACCAAGCGAGTTTTACGGGGTTACAACATAACTCCTTCCAGGCAAATAGATACTCTTGGCTGATCCGCCTCTCCCCTTCCATCACACACCCTAGAACATCGGGATAATGGCCAAGCGACCCGGTGTCCCGGTTTAGCTTCTGGCGAGAGCGCAGGAACATGGATACTAGCGACTTCATTGGCATTATTAGCGCCAGATCCTTGATTCGACCCAAAGGCCTGCGGTCCCAAGCCTCAACCTTGCGGGATATCGAAAGTTACGGCTGGAATTTGACATGGCGTTGACCCGGCCTGCATCGGCGGTCGAAAGAATGAACAAGCGAGGAATATTTCGAGTAGGCTACATATGCGGCAAGCACACCACGATATACGCCATCGGGCCGGACGGTATTGACATCGAATCACCGGCATCGGCGAAGAAAGTCTTCGAAACTAGAGGAAAAAGGGTCGAGGGCAGCGGGCCCCACTCGGGAAAAAGTCCCCGCGAAGCGGTTTACCATCTTGCTCGCGGGGAATTCACTATCAGGCACCGCCTTCTACCGGTAATCTTCGGCCTACATTCGGGGGAGGTAAACCCGAGGCGGTGAGTTTGGACGGAGTATTTAGAAGCCCAATGAGCTGCATAAAGCGTCTCATCGGCATCGGACATCGAGCGGGTAGGGGCAGAAGTAGTAGCCTGGATTCTCGTGCAGCGTAGCCCGTCTCCTCCCTTGATAGGGATGATGCGGAATCCTCCTCAGCCAAAGTTGTAGGCCTCGTTGACGACCAAAGTTTCCTCGGCCAGGTAACATAACATCATCGCCCGCTCTTGAGCATGGGTTCCTCTGCTGCCAAGCTGTGCGTGGCCACGCGCCTTGGCCCAGCTCGCCTTGCTCACTCCTCGCCCGGACAAGCTCGAGGCGGACAAAGCAATTACGGGCACATGGTTTGTGAGGCCACGGGCACGAGTCGCTGACTACGACCTCACCCACCAGGACTTCGTCGCCCTCTTCAAACACGACGTCAAGGGGCGGAGCTTTCACTTGCTCATTGGATCGATTCGCGCACCGTAGCTAAACTCTTCCCGTCGTTTTAAAAACTCTCGTCAGGACATCTACGAGATCGAGGCGATGGTCGAGATCTGCGAGTAAAATAGAGCATAAACGATGTCACAAAGGGAAAGAAAAGCCCTAAGTCTAGGTAAATCAAAGGGCCATGCCCGCCTAGTAGGTAGGACAGTGGGTGATTATCCTCGATCTCAAACTTAGGGTCTCTCCTAATCTTAGCAAGTCTACCCAGAAAATCCCAAAGATGGAGAAACAAAGAGAAATTTTGCCCAGAAATGCACAAATTGAAGAAATAAACAGACACAAAATGAAAGATGAAAATGAGGAAACTTACTGTTTAAAAGCTCTGGAAAACGTTACTACTGGAAATCACAGTCGGGACAGAAAGCAACGACGATAACACCGGCGACTGGAGCGTCTTCAGGAAACTGGCAGCAGGAATTTTGCAGAGCTCCTCTCTCTACTCTCTCTCTAGAAATCTCAGAAATCGTAAAGTTCGAAATGGGCGAAAACTTCCGGCTTAAATAGGCGAAAAATTTGGGGTTTTTGGGGCGCCGAGCTAGAAGTTGAAGGGACGATTACGTCACGCCACCACGCATTTAAATCTTTATCAGGAATAGTGCCCCCGTCTTTTCGGTTACCTCCTTGGCGGCTCACGTGCGTCCCGTCCCATTCTCTTGCAGGCCCTCTCAGTGGAAGCTTCCCTGATACGCCCCATCTGGTTGCCAAATAAAGTTCTAGAACAATCTACCACAAACGCTCAGCCTGATCATTACTCGGCAGAGATTTCCCCAAGTGTTTGTGCCCGAGCTATGAGCAACCTCACAACATCCTGTATGCTCCCTGCCTCGAGCATGAATACTCGCCAGGCACAAAGCTAGGGGCCACTGATATACCCGACCCAATCCGGTCACGAGCACGAACCTTATAAGGCCCGCAGGCCTAGCTAGCAAAATGATGGCAGCATCAAGCATCAAGCACGGCAACTCGATCCAGCCCAAACACAGTCGGGCAAATAGGCCCACTGTCGGGCCAGGGCCATGCCGAGATCCATGTCCGCTTTATCCACCAGCTATTATATAGGCGGGCAAGGCCCATCGATATCGAAGCGAAGACACCGATGCTTGCCGCAGAGACAACATTAAAGGTTACCATATGCGGGCAGGATACTTGCCTTATCTGTTCCTGATATCTCGCGGCCAACCGTGTATCATGCTTAAAATCCAGGGATTCTCTCCTTGTTGAACAAGATAACAAAGGAAACCACATCCTACACGGATTCAATCACAAAGGGCCAATAAATACTCCTCCACAAGCCATAACAAGGTACACGCATCCATACTCTCATCTTCTTCCTTGAGCTCTGGTATTCTGCTTTACACACGATACTTACTCTCACGCCGGAGGGGTTTTGCGAGGCCCTGCCTTGCACTTCCACTTAGGTTTTCTCTGTTCTCAGCCAGGTTCAAGGAAGCAGATCCAAGCCCAGATATCCTACCCAAAGCATAGACGGCCCAAGCTGAAGATTTTGCCACATCAAATAGTAGACTATCTTTTATGTACAAAGGAAGTTTTTTTTTTTTGGGAGGGGGGGGGGTACAAATATTATATTTCCTCGGTCCGAAAATGAGTAATCAATTTAATTTGTTTGTAATCATTAACAAAAATAGACACTTATTTTGAGATGAACAAAGTAAGATAGATATTTAATGTGAAAAATGAGTATAACATGACAAAAAGTAAATGCCTAACTTTGAATATAACTTAATCTCTAATAAACCTCTATTTTAGTATTATTGGGGTTAGTTATTTAGTTATAAAAATATTTGAACATGACCCAAAATGCTATTATCATATATGAAAGATAAAATTAAAAGGTTATGAGAATTATAAGTATAATTTATAAAAATGGACTATTTAAATAAATTATTAACTTCTTTACTTAGAACAAAGACCATATTTTGATTAGTTTTGAACCAAATATAAGTAATAAAATAGTCGCATATATATATCAAATTTGATATTGACGAGTAAATGGTTCAACTCTGATAATTTCGTCAGGACGAAAGGGTCCGAGATATCGTCGGAGATGTAAACCACCCCCGAGTAGCAGTACTTAGAAGAAAGGGCGTTAAATCCCAATCGATATCCCCTTAAGAACTGGCCTCTCCACAAAGATAAAAGGTCTCCCCTCAAGAAGAAGTCTACCTGACTTGCCGGAGGAGCTGATCGGTCCCACATGCATTGCCAGATTAATAGAAGCATAATTCTCCCACCCACCCTGGCAAAATAGTACTCCGTGTGTGTGTATATATATATATATAATGGAACTTTCCAAAAATGGAAGCACTTTTGTCTTGACTTTTTAATATTATTAATGCATTCAAATTTTGCTTTGGAAATGAAAACCATAAACTGTCATTATTTTTTATTGGATGCATGAATTAAAAATCTTTACACACTACTCATTTACACCGAGTCCATTGAATACCACATACATTAAGTAATCTCAATCATTTAGGTTTAGTCCATTAATATATATATTAGAGGTGTTTATTTTTTGAAAGTTCCCGTCAAAATGAACTTTTAAAAAATGGAAGCACCTTTGTCTTGACTCTTGATATTATTAATGCATTCAAAATTTTCTATGTAAATGGAAAATATAAATTGTCATTATTATTGATTTGATGCATAAATTAAAAATCTTTACACATTTACCATTTACACCGAGTCCATTGAATACCACATACATTAAGTAATTCCCATAGAGGCTCAGAAATAGACTAGAGGGATGGTGAATAATCTTTTAAAAACTTTAAGGGTTATTTTCAAAACTTTCAAGACTGGCATTTGAAAAAGTAAGTTTATGGTAGAAATTCAGTCTTTCTGCTGATGCACAAAACTACTCTTTGTCAGCTTGCCGACAAATGTTTAAGTAAGAAAGTGTTTTATCAAATATCACAAAGCTCCTTGTTAGAATAAACAAGGTGGAATTAACAAGCACACCTTGTGAGTAGATGCAATTTGTGGTTTTACTAAAGGTTGCCGAAAACAATTAAGTAGGAAAACGGGTATTTGAAGTAGTTCACATCGTAAATAGTGTTACGTCCACTACCAGGGTGGTCAACCTTGGATTTTAAAGTTGTACACTATTTTCTCCATTAGTTACAAGTATAAATTCTACACTATTGTCAAGTTTTCACAGATGAAAACTTGAGTGCAATAGATACCTTGACCGCTAATGGATTGTGTACAAAAACTATTTAACCAAGTGTTTGTAAGAGAAAAAAGAACTGTAAATAAGAACATTTTTCTTCTATTGGGTGCAATTAATGAGGCTTTCAAAATAATAAGAGTTTGGAAAGCTACTCATCGATTACCTACAATAGTTGTAGGTAAATGTGATCAAACTCAAAACAAAGAATACAATAGATTATAAGCTTATTTGTTATTGAGCGAGATCGATGTTGATGCTCTAGCTCTTCAAAGGAATCCATCTCTCTTTGTATGTAGCATTATGCTTAGTCAGTACTTTCTCTCTTCCGCTCCACATGTTTTCTTGAAGTCTCCAAGGCTTTATATAATAAGTTTTCCAATTGTAATCCAACGTTATAATGCCAGTGCTGCAATCTTACGCCGGTCTTCATGAGCAACCCATTAGTCAGGAAAAATTCTTACTAGAGTTTAAGAAGGTGGCAGAGAGTGTGGCTCAACATCTCAAGAGGCCATCATTGTTGCTCACAGTGAGAACTCATTTGATGGAAGTGGCATAAGGAGACTGTTATCTATCAAGTTCGAGTTTGACAAGGTTAGTAGTCTTCTAGCCTACTATTATGTTCAAAGCGAACCATGAGCAGTACTGCCAGCCTCTTCCAGTGAGAAAATCGTAGTCCTGATTGGGGAACTATTTTTGTTGAATATCATTAAATTTTTTTGATACAGTTTGAGGCAACAATGCATTAAATGCATAGAGTTATTTTGAGCCTTTGTTTTGAATTGTCTCGAGGAAAGCTTCAAAACCATGTGCTTGACTTTTGTTAACCTGTGCAATAAATACAATATGGGTTACAAAAAAATGTTAGATATTATGGGAAAAAGTAAGTTTACTTTAATGTAAAAGAGGGAAACAAGAAAAGAGAAAAACTCTCTTTAAGTGACACATATAAAGTAGATATTGAATTCAAGATTTATATCACTTTTTTCCACTTTTCATTAAAGTAAGTGTCATTGACATCAGTTGGTTGCTTAATGTTGATGTAGAAAACATCAGCTTGCTGCTGATGTAAAAACATCAGTTGTTTGCACTATTCATCGACACTATTTATCAGTATTATTCACTTGCTACAGTACAACAAACAGTAACTTCAGCAGCTACAATGATTGTTACAGTAAACGTCAGCTGCTAGAACATACCATAGTAAACATCAAATCATTTATTTAGCTAAAACAAACATCAGTTGTTTCACCTACCAAAGCTATTGTAAAGTCCTAATAAAGTTGTATTCTAGTGTGTAGCACGTAATCTACTAACAAATAAGCTTAAAGACAATCTTCTAAGATTTAAGTAATAATTACAAGCAAATCCAATATAAAAAGGAATATACACAAAATGGTTTTAAATAATTGATCAGGTTAATAATCCTAACAATATATATATATATATATATATATATATATATATATATATATATATATATATATATATATATATATATATATATATATAAAGCATAGGTAGTCTAAACATAGTAAAATCCCGTCAAAATTTGCTTTCTTAAAATAGAAAGCCATTTATATGTAATAAAAGTAATGAGACATGCATTGAAAACATTAATTTGATTATACATTAATTGATTACACGTGTCTTAATTATTAAATAATGCTTTGAAATATGAAAATCAAATACTACTTTAGAATATGAAAACCAAATATTGCATTGAAATATGAACAAACGTATAATGATCTGAAAATACAATTGGTGGAAATTAAATCTTAATTTCTATTTATTTATCCATCTATATATACTTCTTTGATAGTAAAGTTTGCGCACCAGTACAAATCATATGCAATCGATTCAATAAGAAAATCACATCTAGATGACAACAAAATCACAAAACAAACAAAAAACAAAACCTTACTTGACCACGAAAATATCATTCATATTGAAATACTACTTAAGGAACCTAATCCTCATCACAATTGTAGAGGCAACTTATGACATATTTGAAACTAAATTACAGATCTAATGAAATAGACAAAAGTAAATGCAATCCGGATGTATCCAAAAAAGTTTAGATACACTGGGCTTTACAATCTGGATATCTGACTTTCAATTATATCTAAAGTTTCAAGGCCCAAACCTGTCAAAAAATTAACAATCACCGTGAACTAGGCAGGGGCTTTCCATATAAATGCACTTCGGTGTGGAAATCAGCAAACACACAATTGAGATAGCAATTTGACAGAGTTTCAGCCTAAGTATTTGTGAACGTACCTTCCATCTCTTTTCAGACGGGTTTATATAGCCAGCCATGAAGGCTAAAAATTGTCATTCAATGCAAGGGCGTGAAAGGCAGGGACGTTTATGACCATGTCCAGAATGCGGGGGTGGATCACTCGGCAATAACTCCCCACGTTTTAAGACAGACGTTACGGTGTAACTGTACAAGAAGAGCGTGCTCGTCAAGATCTCTTGCCTGGTGCTCCCTATGTTGGCCCCCAGGCTTTAGGTAGATGGCTACTCGCTTGTCATGATATCTAGGTGGCCAGGGATCTGTCTCTGTTCGCTTATAAGCTGGGATCATGAGTAACACACGTGATTTACCGGTGACCATGGGTACGGCGTGCTGGGCAAGTAACCAGAGCTTGGGCCTTTTGGGCCAGACAGTTTAGTGTGTTGGTTTATGCCCTAGAGGCAAATCTATTTCTCCATGTATCATTATTTATTGAGGTATTTATTTATTATGTATTAATTGTTTATTCATAGTAATGCATCATAAAACCCTTAGAATAAATATGTTATTCTTAAATATCCATGGTCAAATATTATTATTAATAAGGACAATAATAATACACGGAGACTAGTATGTGTTGAGACTCATATAGTTGATATCAGTCTACACATGGGCGTGTGCTAGACGTAACGACGAGCTGGATTGACCCGCATGATAATGCTACGTGGATCGTTACGTGAGTGTCATAAGCGATTCTCATAGCGACAAATGTGTTCATTGTCCTTCGACTTGAAGTTTTTATAAACCCTAGATGAGAAGTTGTATATTTTGACACCGATAAACGTTATTCTGTAACAAAGTGATTATAAAGTCGGATATTGGATATGCCATGAATCATGCTGAGGGATATGAATGATGTAGATAGAATTTGTCCTTCCTACATAACAAGAGTATAATATTTATGGGCCCCTTGATGAGTGAGACTTAAGTACATGCATGGTCGTGCTCAAATAAATCAATATAAAATATTGAGTTTATTCGTTTATTATAACTCTACTCGGAGATCAAGAAACCAAGATTAAACTATAACAAGGATGACACGTTCCATGCCTTATGTTTAATTAAATAATAGGACAAAGGGACAAGAACTATTTTGATCACAATAAGTTATTTGTAATCACTGATAATTCCTATTACTTGGGTAACAATGATGTATTGCTAGATGCCGCTTATTGTTTATAATTAATTATATATTTGATATATTAATTAATTATTACCAACGTAATTTAGGAACCTATTGGGTCACACACTTAGAATGAGTTGGACTGGAATTTATTTGAGCCATTAATCGAATTAATGAGATCAAAGTAAAATAAAATGGAGACCACAATATTGTCCTAGTTAGACTAGGACTTATAATGGCCGGCCTATATATATATATATATATATATATATATATATATGAGGTCTTCTTGATGTAAAAGAAGGAGTGTTAGACACACAATAGGATTTAGGGTTTGGTGAAACACTAAATTCGTAGGGAGAAAAATTAGGGATTAGTTCTTCGTTAGACGAAGGGTTTCCTACTTTGATTCAATAATTGTCTAGCACATAATTATTGGATTAATCATGCCCAATCCAGTCGTGTGGATACCATAGAGAAGCCATGCAAATCGTTTGTTACGGTGATCGTGATTCAAATGTGATTCTATTGAAGATTGATTGTTCCAATAATCGGGTATGTATCCTAAATCTAATTTATATTAATTCACATGGATCTTGGGATGGTTTTTGAAATTAAAGTTTTGTTATTCTGCCTTGTTAATTTCGATTAAAACCCCAACACAGTGGCCCTCTGCTTCTTGTCTAGCGAGCATACGTGCTCGGAGTGAAGAGCATAATATCTTGACTCCTTCTGGAAGCTTGATCATTGTAAGACTTGTTCATTTTGATTATAAGAAAGATTGGTCAAGTAGGCTTGATAGTGGGAAAAGCAGGCTGGAGCAAGGATGCGTTGATGGGATGCTATAGTGCAGCCATCGTTTAGGTATTTAGGTTGCACGCGTGCATCTTTCTCGAGGCAGCATTAAATGCGACGCCTTGGTCCCTGCATCACGTGTCCAGGAAGTCACGTCTGCAGGTATTCCTTTCTTCCTCTTTTGCCCTATGCTTGACCTATAAAAGGAAACATTCCCTTCCCTTTCACTCTTTTCACAACTCCTTCAAACTCCCAAAACTCCAACCCTCTCGTTCTTCATTGTTCTTCACATTGCCAGTACATATTGAAGAATCAAGGCTGCAACCAGGACCAAATTTGCTAGAATTAAGAAATCTCCCAAAACGATAGGTATTCTTTTATTTTTAACTATTTCTTTTCTTTCATTTCCATTTGTATTTCCTCTTTGCCAGGACCTTAGCCTTAGGATTTGATGGTGATCACTGGGTATTCCAGTATCCAATATCAAAAGGTTCCCAACTTCTGTCATTGCTTTCTGTTTTAATATCGTTTTTCATAAATCCACTGTCTAATTTTTTTGGATTCATCTTGGTTGTCCTTTCTGGTTTTTGCACCGACCCAAGCACACACATAGGTAAGAATCGAGGAAATGGCCAACTGGTTCCCTGTTCACTAGTTTGAAACGTAAACCCTAACTGAGGGTTTTACTTGCTCGTTTTTGTCTGTTTTCATGAGCCGGAATTAATGTCTTCCTCGATTCTTGTAGGATGTCTTCTTGTGTGGAGGGTGGTTCAGAAATCGAAGGACGCAACTATGATCATGGAGCTTCAAGCGAGCAGGAGGAGAGCTTCGAAGTTGAATCTGGTAGCTCTGAGAAACCAAGCTGGATAAGATCTAATAGCTCCTGGAGTGCCTAAAACCTACGAGCAGGAATCTTTGACGGCCTCTTGTGAAAAGGAAGATGTAGACGTTGAGGTTGAACACGAGCAGGAAAAGGATCAGAATGCCAATATTGAGGACGAGCATGAGTCCACCGAGGAGACTCAGGGTCTGAGTCCCCAAAAACAAACGCTCTCGGGAAAAAAAAAGGATGAGAGTTGTTCACCGTAAGGGCCGGCCTTGATGAAGTGGGATGACTTGTCCTGCGAGGAAGATGTGTCTGCCTAGTTTTATTCCTTGGGCATTGACCCCAAAACTATCGAGTAACGGCCTTCGATCTGGACATTGAAAAGGACGGGCATAACTTTCAGGGAGACCGCATGGTTTTTTATTTTGACTTCTTTCTTGTTGACCTGAGCCTTCCTCTGGACCATTTCATCATCGAATTCCTCAATCTTAACAATTCCCTCCCTTGCGACCTGACCCTTACCACAATTAGGTTCTTAGTCGCATACACTGTAGCATGCAGGCTGCTTGGGATTGAACCCGAGATGACCTTGTTCTGAAAGCTTTTCTTGTTTTCGCTGGATTCGAAGAATGTGCGTATCACGGCGGCTCCAACTCCAACTACTTCAAGCTTCTCAATGACGATCCCAACAAAGTCGAATCATGGAATGAGAAAGCTTTACTCGTCGAATCTCGAGTAAGATGGACCTTTGGACCGTACTTTCGTAACATGGAAATCCCAAAGTATGATAGGAATGCTTTCCGAGCTGGAAATCCCAGAATAGCTATTGCTTTCAAGACTCTGCTTCGGAGTGAGAGGAGGCAAAGTTGGGCAGGACTTGGTGCTTGACGGGTAGCCCTTACATTTGACCCCTCCCTTCTTCGTCTGGCCGGCGTACTGAGTTGGCCTATAGAAGGAGTAGAGCCCAGGGTTACCATTGATGTTGAGAAGCCTCACCCGTACTGGGGAAATTGTCACGGGGAAAGATTCACCAGTGAGTGCCTAGATTGTGAACGGGCTTGAATGCTCGTTGGCAGAAAAAGTTTTGGCTGCAGGGTTTTACTAGATTACGTTGAGGAGAGATGCAGAAATGTATGTTCGGTGATGTGACAAGTGTCAGCGTTACGCTGATATACCTCGATTACCTTCAATCGAGCAGACTCCTGTGGTGGCAGCATGTCCATTCGATATGTGGGGTATAGACTTAATTGGTCCTTTCCCTCTAGCTCGCTCTAAGTTCAAATATGAAGTAGTTGTTGTGGATTACTTCATTAAATGGGTGGAGGCCAAGCCTTTGGCAACTATCAGTGAGGTTAATGTGATTGATTTTGTGCACGAACATATATGGTGTCGTTTTGGGGTACTCCGAGCAATAGTTTCTGATCACGGGACACAATTTTCGGAAAAATTCACGAAAGCATGCGAGCGAGATACGTGTGAAGCATTGGCAGTCATCTGTGGCATATCCTCAAGGTAACGGACAAGTTGAGGTTGCTAATAAGCAAGTCCTGCACGCCCTAAAGCGAAGCCTCGAAGATAAGGCAGGAAGATGGGTGGATGAATTACCATCAGCTTTGTGGGCGGTCAGAACAACAGTAAGAGATCCCACGGGGGAGACAACTTTTTCTCTTGCTTATGGATCTAAAGCCATGGCACCGGTGGAGATGTATTTGCCAAATCACATAGTATCTCATTATGACACAGAATCCAAAAATGTAGCCCAGGCAGCCGATCTTGATTTGGTGGAGGAGAAACGACTGGAATCTAAAATGCGAATGGCCAATTATAAGCAGCGAGCAAAGGCCAACCACGATAAAAGGGTTTGTGGTTGGTCATTTGGTGTGGGCGAGTGAGTTCTCCGTAAAATTGAAGCAACAGGCCATCGAGCAGAATGTGGGAAGCTTTCTCCTAATTGGGAAGGTCCTTTTCAGGTAGTCAGAATTGTAAAGGAGGGGACCTATATGTTGCGAACAGAGGAAGGCATCGAGATTAAGCATTCATGGCATGCAGATCATTTGAAGAAATATTATCGTTGATCGGAATTTTGCACTTTCTTGATTTGATTAAATGAATAAGCACGCATTGGCTCTTATTTTTTAAGTATCATGCTTATAGCGTTTGGTGCGAACTCGATTATGCTTTTGGCAAACATGGGTTTTTCCTTCTTGTTTTAAAAGTTAGTGTTTGAGTGTGATCTAAGGTTATCTCGATTATTCTCTTTTTCACGAGCAAAGGTATCCTTGCTCGTGAAAAAGGGTTGGTGTTCGAGCCAGTCGTTTCGATTATGCTCCTTCATAACTGCGAGCTATCTCAGCTCGGGTGAAGGAGTTGTTGTTCGAACGCTTTGCATTTTTTATCTCAACAAGCCTAGAATTAGCTTGCTCGATTTAAAAGATGGTTTTTGAAAATAGTTGAAACATCTATGAGAATACAAGTATAGACAAAATATGAGTACCGATGTTAAAAGTAGAAATGTTACATATTACAGGCCCTAGAATAATGTAAATTGTTTTGCAAAGAAACAAAAAGGGAAGTTCAACTTTGGCACGCAGGCCGGGAGAAACTTAAGGGTCAGCAGGAGTAGTTTGGTCGGTGCTTGGGACGGGGTCAGCCACTTCATTTGCAGTAGTCTCTTCAATTACGATCACGTCCCCGTTATCACCAGCGGAATGTTCAGCCAAGGTAGAAGCCTCATGTGATTTAGCCATCCAGATCTGGGTCATTAGATTTGTAATGGTCACATTGGCAGTTGGTGGAGGGGTCCAAACAGCTAGCCCTTTCTGTGCATCTGATTCGGCCAGAGAAGCCAGCTCGTCTTCAGTAAAAGGTACCAAGGCATGTCCCGGGCGTGCTAGAAGGACAGAAGGGGTATTAGTTCCCCACTCAGCAAGTTGTTTTGGTTGTATATCCATCCCACTGCACGCCAGTTGCCTTAGGACATGGTGCACTCCTTGTAGGAAGAAAGGGTAAGCTTCCTCTTCGACGCTGGCCTGGAAGTCTTCAGAGTTTTTGAAGTTGGTGATGATTTCCTGCCTCTGTTCTTCACTGGGCTGGGACAGTTCCTCCCTCAGCTTCTTCTTCTTCTCGGTCACCACCTCCTCAGCTCGCTGCAATTGGTTGAGGGCCTCCTTGAGTTCCTTCCTCACTTGGCCAATATTTTTTAGAGCAGTCTCCTCGGATTTCTTGGAAAAGTTGAGATGTGCTTCCAAGGTCTTCTTTTCCTCCTCTAGTTTGGAGAGCTCGGTAACTTTTGCAGTCACGACTTCTTCGCTCCCTTTATGTTCGGCTCGGAGGGAGTTGACTTGTTTTTCGAGTTGATTTTTCTTCGAGGATAGCGAGATGGAGGATTTGATGTTGTCGAGCAGCCGATCATATAGGAGTTCAGTCTTGTTGGTAACCTGAAAGATACAAAGTAAGAAAAACAGATCACATAACGTTTGTTCATTATGTTGTAAGTAAGGGAACCACTTACCTCAGTCATGCACATTCCTATTTCCCCAATAAGGACTGAGCTGGGGTGGTCGACACTTCTTTTCCGGATGCCAGTATGGCAGAGCCTCTTCATCATGCGAAGACCAATAGTGGCCGCGTGCCCGCCCCGTCTATTAGTATTGAGGTTGGCTAGGTCGGGCACATTGGCCACTTCAGCAATTACCTTGGCAACGAGCTCTCGAGTTTCTGGCATTTCAAAGTTGTCCCTTTGCCATAAGGGTGCCTGTAAGCTCGATGTTTCAGCTTGATCACTCTGATCTATCCGATATCTGGTTCTCCTGTCGGTAGGAAATTCAGGAGCAGGTCGTTTTGATGCTTGTGTGGCAGGAGCTGTTGGATTGGAAGCATGAGGAGTAATAATGGCAGGAGCAGCAGTAGGGGTAGGAGTGGCAGTCCGGCTCGGTTCAGACACTTGGTTAGATACACGCCCTGTATTTGTAGCAGGAACGGTGGGAAGACGAGCAGGCTCCAAGGTGGCCATTTGGGTGTTTCTCTTCGTGGCTCCCCTCTTCATAGCTGGAGAAATCGGTTGGAATCTTCTAGTTGCCTCATATTTGCAGGAAAAATTATGAAGAATCGGTAAAAACTTTGGTTGAAATGAGAAGTAAAGAAGAGTTAAAATTGAAACTTATGCCCCATTATGGGTGAGGAACTTTGGTTGAAATGAGAAGCAATTGGTCCCAGTCAGCTCGTAGTCCCGACACTCGCTGGGAAGTCTACCTCCATGGCAGCTGCCCCAGTATGGGTGAGGAACTTCGGCATCCATGATAACTTGGGATTCAATTCCTTCTACATGACCAACTTAATATCCCGGCCAGTCGAAGCAAGGGGAATCAGAGGTAAGGGCTACCAGTCTAGCACCCAATCCTGCCCATTTTTCCCTTCTTTGACGCCAAGTAGTTTCCTAAAAGCTTTTTTGAGTTGGGGTTCTCCTGCTTGGAACACATATTTGTCGTATTTGGCAATTTCTAAATCCTCCAAGTATGGGGCAAAGGGCCACCCGACTCGGGATTCAACGAGCAGAGCCTTTCCATCCCAGGCATCGACTTTGTTGGGACCGTCAGTGAGGAGTTTGAAGTAATTAGGGTTGGATCGGCCAGTTATACGACCACTTTTCTTATCTTAAGGAGAACAGGAAGAATTTTCTAAATAAGGCCATACTGAGTTCAAATCCAAGCAGTCGGCAGGCAACAGTGTAGGCGACCAGGAATCGTACAGTTGTGAGAGTTAGATCGCAAGGAAGGGCGTTGTTTAAATTCAAAAATTCAGAAAAGAAGGGGTCAAGAGGAAGCCTAAGGCCAACAAGGAAGAAATCAAAGTAGAAGACCATGCGGTCTCCTTGAAAGTTATGCCCGTTCTTTTCGATATCCAGGTCGAAGGCTTTAACTCGGTAATTTTTGGGGTCCATACCCAATGAGTAAAACCAAGCAGACACATCGTCCTCGCAGTTTAAGTCGTCCCATTTGAGTTGAGGGGGAACATCGGCGGTGATTTGTTTGCCCTTATGAGTGTCAGGGTTTTTCTTTTTGGGTCGCGGGTTGAGGGTGCTCGGAAGGATACTATCAGGTCGGTCATCGGCCCTAAAGTTGGTTTGCTCGTGCTCGATGAGTTTGTTTTCTGGCTCAGTCGGGGATTCTAAAATTCTTCCTGCGAAAGTTATTGGTTCCCATGGGTTTAATAAGGGATTTTCCTGCTCGGTTCCCTCGGAGCTAGAGGATTCAGTCTCAAGGCTCTCCTCGGTCTCAGTAGAGGCTCCATGATCATAACTACGACCTTCGATTTCTGAATGTGTTTTGTCACTGTAAGACATCCTACTGGAAACAGGAATCGAGGAATGCATGTTAGTCCTTGCTCGTGAAAAGTTAGCAAAGGGTGGGCAAGCAAGAACCCATGATTAAGGATTATTTCAAGACTGATGAACATGACACCAGTTTGATATTCCTCGATTCCCATTTGTGAGTCGGTTTTTGTAAATAAGAACGGGGAAATGGCTAGACCCCGATCGTTCATGGGTATAAGGGTTGTGACAATTTGAAAACATGGGGGACAGTCGATTCAAGACGAGGAGAAGGAATGGGTATCAGACGTTCTGGTTTACGATATATTGATTTTCAAATCGTAACAAAACTCATCATGTACCCAGCCGACATTATTGAACCCCAAAAATGGGGGGTTTTAGGGGCGAAAATACAGTTTGAAATTGTAACAGAGGTAAGAATGTGGATTGAAGAGTACCTGTAGATGGGAAGCGAATGACTTGAACAAGGTTCTGAAAATATTTTCCACGCGTCTGAGTGCAGAGATGAGAAGTTTTCTTGGTTTTGATTTTACACAAGTGTGGGTAAAGTTTGAAATGGAGGGGAACTTGAGTTTTTATACCAAGAAAAACCGCCGGTTGGGGCCGTCCCAAGAGTTGTCATCATTAGGGCACGGAAGTCGAAGTATTGCATTAAATGATCCCTTGGGGAATGAGCCCGCGTGAGGGTGTAAGGCGGCTGATGACGGCCCATCCCTTCAAAAAGTCCTTTGGGCTGGCATCCACTCATAATAAGCATCCATTAATAACATTTGGCTGAGGGCAATCCTTGATGCATTCATGAAAAGATTCATCTTAAGAACGATCTAGCCTAGGGATTCAAGATTTTTCTCCTCGCTCCGAGCATAGATACTCAACAGACAAGGAGCAGGGGGCTACTGAGCTACCCGTCCCAATAGGTCCAAGATACAAGTCACGTGCCCGGCACGTCTCCATCAGTCGGGAACAGAACACGTGCACTCTAGGTCCCAGGTCACATTGAGGAACGGCAATGACCGTAAATGTATCGCGAGCTGGGGCTTAATACCCGGGCAAGAATGCAATGAGTGGGGATTACCCAACAGTAAATATTCATCGAGCAAGATTTATCATGCTTGATTATGAAAGTAACGGTCGTCTTGAACGTGGACAGTTACTTCCGAGAAACTCGCCACCACCTCCTCCATGATCAGACTATTGTGATAAATGTGGTAGTTAATGTGTCCGCCAGGCACGCCATTACGCTTAATGAGAAGTTACTCAGTCTCCGGCTCAGGTTATAAAAACCCCTCGAAACAAAGGAGGGAGGTACATGATTTTCATACCAAGGCAAAACTCTGTCAATTTGTTTACTCAGTTGACTGTTAAACTAATTCTCACGCCGGAGGGCTTTTGCAGGGAGTGCCCTGCCTAGTTTACCGTTGTTGCTTGCATTACAGGGTTGGGCCTTGGGGATTTCGGATAAATTGAAAGCCAGATATCCAGTTAGAGAAGCCTAGTGTGTCCTTAATAATTTTGTACGCATCAATGCTCAATCCCCCAAATCCGATCATTTTTGTATTAAAAAATAGTTATTTATTGTAATATTTTTTACCAACTAACCAGTAAAGAGCTTGGACATCACATTGTAGAAACTAAAATCTTGAATGTAAGCAATATTTGAGACAAAGTCTTTATCCCAAGAATGTCATTGTCTCCATTAGATGTGAGATTGTCTTTCATGTTCCAGAGTATACTTCCATTGGTAGTTTCATATGCAATGGCAATAAATAAATGTTAACGTCAATATTTGTTGCATGTAAGACACTTCCTGATGTATAGTTCAACCATAAGCATATCACAATTTTTAAGGAATCAAATCATTCTTGCCTGAATATATTGATATGCAATAAAGAGGAAACACAAACAAAATAACACAATAAATGTTGTGTATGATGAATTCAAAATCTATCATATATTGATATAATGATGTATTTCTATTTAAAAAGTTACAATTCATTCTTTTAATTTTGTTTTTTGTCTTTGGTTTGCTTGAATAAAATTTAATTAAAAATTATATATGTCTGTTCGTTTAACGCAAGAGTGTAAAGCTATAAACTATAACAAACTATTGATGCTTGTACCTTGTACGAAAACAATAACTAGAGGCCTACCTTGGACCTTTTAATGAGAAATTTTTTTTTGGGATAATTGCATAAAAAACCCTGGCCTATTTTAGGTATTGCAAATTGAACCCTGACAATTGTTTATAGGCATATTGAACCCTAGACTATTATTTTCAGTTCAATTAAAACCCTCCGTCTATTTCATACGTTAACTTCTAACGGGAAGGTGAGTAGGATGCCAACGTGGCATCCTATGTGGATTTGGCGGCACAAAGAAATCACGTGAATGGCACGCCTGTTGAAGGTTCGTTCATAATTTGGGGGAAATGTATCGAAATCAAATTAAAGGAAAATTAGGGCTTTATTCATTCGTGCTTGAAATTAGGGGTTTGAACAAAGCTCAGAAATTAACCCGGAAAAGTGCAATTCGTGCTTGAAGATTACGTCGTCAGTAACATTAACACTCAAACAATCAAAGCAATGCAGTCTCTGAGGCTATTCAACGATTATCCTACACCTAATTATGGTATGTATACGAACCCTAAATTTTTTATTGAAAATGTAAATGATTCAATGTTCTCATCTGTTTATAATCATTTGTATTCGAGTTATAAGTTAAAAAAAATGTCTTCAACAAGCATATATATTTGTTCTTTGTTCTTTGTTCTTTGTTCTTTGTTCTTTGTTGAAATGTCTCTGTATTTGTTCTTTGTTGTCTCTGTATTCTTTGTTGGCATGTATAAGTTTTTTCAATTTATGCTTATATTTAAGTGGGGAAAATATAAACAAAGGAGTGTTACCATATATTGTCTCTGTATTCTCTGTCATTTATGTGATCTTCTTCAGTTTGTTTGTGGTCCACTGGAATGGTATGTGGTCCATTGCAATGATATGCATGTTACCATATATATTAAATTGTTTTATTTTATACTTTTCAGATAAAAATGGGTCATTGTTTACTGTAAAAGTGCATCATGGTGGTTAGATCAAGTGTGACAAATATGTTGGAGGAAATGTTAATTATTTTGACAACTGTGACCAAGATGAATGATCACTAATTGAATTGAAAGATATTGCTGAAACTTTAGCATATGGTCCACAATTAGTAGACTTTTACTACAAAATAGGTGGTGAAAATGGGAAAGAATTCAGACAGATAAAGTTAGATAAGGAGGTGTTAAATTTGGAGTTTGGAAACAAGATATTGCCTTTGTACTTTATTACACATAATATTGGTCAAAGTCATGATATTTATGGGATTGATCTAGAGTTTGATGTAGGTGTTGGTATGGACCTTGATCTAGATGAGGGCCAAGTCAATGCAGGGGATGTCAATACAGGGGATGTAAGGGATGTGTCAAATGCTAATGTTGATTTTATTGATGTTAATGTTGGTAAGAGTTATGATAATGATGTGTCAAATGCTGATGTAGTGATACGTCAACTGACTTGGGAGATAATTTCATTGATAGTGACTATGATGTTGAGGATGATAACTTATTTGATCACAATGTTGATAATGATGTTGAATGGGGTGGGGTAAACAAAAATACAAATGAAAAGGGAAAAGGGGTGGAAGTAGGTGATAAGGACTTTATGGACAAATATGATGCTACTGATGATGAGTTAGATAGCATGGATGGAAGTGATGAAGAAACTGGGAAGAATATTGTAACATTTAGTTCATTCAACAAAGGTACTGATATGTCTGACCCTAAGTTTGAAATTGGAATGACATTTAGTTCAATTGAAGAGTTTAAGAATGTTGTTAGACAACACTCTATCAAGTGGGGGAAACAAATAAGGTATACCAAAAGTGAAAAGAATAGGGTGAGGGCTATATGCAAGGAAGGGTGTGAATGGATGGTGTATGTATCCAAGGTTCAAGGTAAGAACCAGTTTCAAGTGAAGACATACAATCCAACCCACAATAATTGTTATAGGTCTTTAGAGAATAAAAATGTCACAGCAAGCTGGATTGCTAAGAAGTATTTGAATAATCGATCGATCCTCATATGCCATTACAGGCATTGCAAAGTGCAATTTCAACTGAGCACCAAGTAAATGTGTCTAGGACTAAATGTTTCAGAGCTAAACATAAAGCAATTAAGTTGATCCAAGGTTCAGAGGAGGAGCAATATAGGAGGCTGAATGATTATTCCCATGAGCTAAGGACAAGGAGCCCTGGTTCAACTATACAGTTGCTGACAGATGACAATAACACATTCAAAAGGCTTTATGTTTGTCTTGCACCATTAAAGAAGGGTTTTTTAGAAGGATGTAGACCAATCATTGGACTGGATGGTTGTCACTTGAAGGGTCCTGCTGGGGGTATATTGCTAAGTGATGTGGGCATATATGGGAATAATTGTACTTATCCATTTGTGTATGTTGTTGTGGAAAGTGAGAACAAGTAGTCATGGGTTTGGTTTCTTGAATTGTTGAAGAATGATATCAACATGGGGAACTCTTACCATTGGACTTTTATGTCGATAAGCGTGGTTATAATTTTTGATAGATATCAATGTTTAATTCTTATTTGTTTTTAATATTTTTTTTTTTGTTTGACAAGCATTGTTTAATTCTTTGATATCTTTCATTGTATTTCTAGGGATTGGTTCCAACACTTGAATTACTATGTCCTAACTCAGATCATAGGTTTTGTGTTAGACACTTGTACAACAACTTTAAGATGGTACACAAAGGGTTGATATTGAAAGACAGATTATGGGATTGTGCAAGGGGTTCAAACCCTACCATGTTTGAGAAATGCATGGATGCCTTAAAAGCAACAAACTTAGAGGCATTTAAGTGGCTTAATACTAAACCACCTCAACAGTGGTCCAGGTCACATTTCAGCACATGGCCACAGTGTGACATTGTCATAAACAAATTGTGTGAGAGTTTTAATGCATCAATTTTAGAAGCAAGGGATAAACCTATAATAAATATGCTGGAAAGGATTAGGGGTATATTAATGAAAAGAACACATGTGTTGAGGGATAAGATGAAGAGAACAAAAGGGTTGTTATGTCCTAAGATTCAAGCCATAGTTGAAGAGACCAAGACAGAGTCAACACTTTGTGTACCTACCGACAAAATTTCACACTTTGAGGTTTTAAGTGGGGGATACAATATATTGTTGACACCGAAAATAAGACATGTTCTTGTAAGGTGGGAGTTGAGTGGAATACCATGTAGTCATGCCATCTCCGCCTTTGCCTTATATTGGCTTGCAAGCGTAAGATGTTGTGGCACATTGGTACAAGAGAGAATTGTACATAAAGACTTACAGCAACACACTTGATGCAATTCATGGAGCAGACATGTAGACAAAGACTGGGCTACCACCTATCCTTTGTCCAGTTAATAGAAGGAGGAAAGCTGGGAGACCTAAAAAGCAAATGAGGTTAGATGGAAATGATGAGAACCAAGGAAAAAGAGTTGATGGCATTCGTAAGGTAGGTAGAGGAGGTGGGACAAGTGACTTGTTCTTATCGCAAGTCACTTGGACATAGTACAAGAAAATGTCCAACTAAACCCGCCGATCTTCAAAGTGAGATGAAAAACACCACTTGCTCCATTTGTAAACAAACCGGCATAACAAAAGAAAATGTCCAACCAACATCCCACATTCAAATCAAAAATCTACAAGTGTTTGATGTCCAAAAAGAGCTTCAAGATATTCCTCAAAGATCTACAAGATGAAAAATATGTTTGATTTCCTCCCAACCAATTCACCACAACAAAACCAAGAGCCTCTCCACTCACATCCCACACCACAGAAAAGACTCCAACTGTTATCGCCACACCACCACCACCACCACACAACTTCCCGAAAAGACTCCAACCAAGCCAAGAGCCTCTCCACTCACATCCCATGTTTCTGCTACACCACCACCACCACCACCAACACAACTTGAAAAGACTCCAACCAAGCCAAGAGTCTCTCCAATCACATCAAGCCAACCTAAAAGGACTCCAAGAAAGCTAAGAGCCTCTCCAACTCTAACACAAACACCTAGGAGGTCATTCAGACTACTGAATGAAAGGTTCTCAAAAACTTCTGGATTCAAGCCTGGTGAACAAATTGTCCTTGATGAATAATTAGGTAACTTTTTTTATTATTTACTGGTTTAGTAGTGTATATTTATGATGTCTGAATGATTTTAATGAATTTTTAATCTATTGCAGTAATCACTTCAGGAGAATCAACATTGGTCTGCCAAGAATTAATTTGAGTCATGGGTATATTTGGTATTTTGTATTATATGCTATTTAAATGTTTTTAGGTATTGATTGATTATTGTTTACAAATGACTTTTCTGATGAATGCAGGACTTTTGAGTTATTTTGTTTTCCCATGTAATGAAGAAAAATACTTTTGGACAAGGATATATGATTTCGATGAAGAATGCAAGTATATTGCTTTTGGACAAGAGACGTGGTATATGAATGTAGGGGTATAGTTTTTTGGACTGTGGAGACACAAGTATAGTTTGTCTTTGATCAGTATAATGTTTTGACATGTCATGTGAAGATACAAGTAAAATATATATGTATAGTTTTTTTTATCAACTATGGCAGGCCTTGATTTTTTTTTTCTTTGGAAGCAGGGCGGCACCTGTGGAATTTCATAAATAAAATAAATCATACAAACTGGAGGGGGACAACCAGCCTTACCCATAATAGGGGGGACAAATGAGCCTGACCTCAAATAGAGAAAATAACCATACAGAAAACAAAAATAATCTCAATTTTTACGAAAATTAAATAAACCCAAGGCATTGTGCTGTAGAGCATGACGCACCTCCTTAGGCAATTGAGAGACCTTGTTACAGTCAAAGGCACGCCGCTGATGAGTAGTGAAAGCCAGTCTATCCGCAACTGCATTTTGTTCGCGATAAATATGTCTAAGATGATAAGTCCCTACCAAGGAAGAACAAGATCGAAACTCATATTGGAACATCCAAGGACATCTATGAGTACCCATGATAGTAGAAATCACAACAAAAGAATCAGATTCAACCATTACGTTCTCCAAGTGAAGCGGCAGGCCTTGAATTATCATTAAATATTGTTGATATATAATGGTAATGATATTATATAGTGGTAAGGGTATTATATGATCAACTGTGTTGTTTTGTGTGACATCAAAGTAAGATACAAAATTATCATTAAACATTCTTTTCATACCAAAATATCATTTCCACCAAAATAAAACAAAATTACAATATAGCTTAGTCTTGAACATAACAAACCATTACATTCATTTCTACCTGAACATACAAAATACATTCCTTTCATACCACTCATTCATTACAATATAGCTTAGTCTTGCCCAATTATGATTAAGATGAAGAATAGGTTGAACAAGCATGATAACACCAAACAAATCCAAAGGCATTCATTGCAGACGGATTTTTGAGGTGGATCATACCAAAAAAAAACCCACATGCCCCTTGTTTTCGCGAAAAAACAAAGGAGCAAAATGATTAAAATAAAATGCCGATTTTTAACCAAAAAATAAATAAAAATAAACTT
>JABEVN020001496.1:0-24660 GCA_013146195.2 Codonopsis lanceolata
TTAGAGAGACAATATCCAGAAGACATCCGATGGCAGTGTTCAAGGCCATTTTCCTGTACACACATAGTAGTTAGAGAAGAAATAGAACAAAAGAAAATGAGAAAGAAGGAAAGAAGGTTGTTGTTAGTAAGAGTTTTTGTAGCTGGTTTCAAGAAGAGAGGTTTGAGAAAGGATTTTTAGTGAGAGAGAGAGATAGTGAAAAGTGAAGTTCAAGGTTTTAAATAGAAAAGAGATACATACGAATGCTTATATGAGTTAATGGGTTTTAAAAGTCAAGATATGGAGTGTAGTGATAAAGTACACATGATTTTGGTTTTTGTGATAAAATAGCAATTTATGACGTAGAGTTATTATCACAATGATGAGCCGCTTTTGTGAAAACACGCCATTTCAACCGCCAGAGTTGGTGGGATAGTGGAAATGTCATTTTAGCTTTTAAAAAAAGCTTCGCGAGTTCCAAGGGAAAATAAAAGGCGGGAAATAAATAAAGAGTTTTTTAATAAATTTTAGAGTAAGTCTTAGCTGAGATACGATCAGCTTTGACTTAAGGCTTAGAGGCTACCTGGATAGTGGCTATACGTCAGTCACAAAATTTGTCAGCTAAAAGAGTTTTCAGCTGAACATATGTTAATTATAAGATGTCAGCTAATGGCTGACAAGTTTTTGAATTTTAGCATAGTTTCAACCAGAAGTGAGGGTTCATTTTTGTCAGTCGCTGGTTGTCAATATTTATCAGCTTTGACTGATCAACCGTGAAGTTTCAAGGCTAAAGATCTTCATATGTCAGCTGATATAGTTTTGTCAGCTACTGGCTGACCACATTTTGCTACCTTCACATTGTCAGCTGATATAATTTTGTCAGCTTAGGAGAGCTTCAACTGACAAACTGAAGAATACCCTGCAAAGATTAGACAGTCCAAAAATATCCTTCTATGACATAATAAGCATTCCTAATTCTCCTCTTAAGAATTCAAACCTATCAGATTTTAAGGCTTTTATAAAAATGTCAGCTAATTGAAATTCAGTAGGAACATATTCTAGCTGAACATTGCCTTTTTCAACATGATCTTTCAAAAAATGATATCTTATGTCTATATGTTTGGTTTTAGAATGCATAACAGGATTTTTAGAAACAGATATAGTAGAAGTGTTATCACAATAAATAAGACAAGTTCCCATTGGCATTTCATAATCCAATAGTTGTTGTTTCATCCAAAGGATCTGAGAGCAACAACTTCTAGCAGCAATATATTCAGCTTCAGTAGTTGAAGTGGAAACTAAAGCTTGCTTTTTGCATGCCCATGATATCCCTGTTTCCAAGGAATTGACATGTTCCATCGTGCTTTTTCTCTGCTATCTACAAGCTGCAAGGTCAAGATTCAATATCCAATTAAATTGAAAGAGGAATCTCTAGGATACCAAATACCAAATTTTTCAGTGTCAATCAGATATCTGATAATTCTTTTTGCAGCAATCATATGAGATTCCTTTGGATTAGCTTGAAAACGAGCACATATACACACAACAAACATGATGTCCGGGTCCGCTAGCAAGTAAATAGAGAAGAGATCCAACTATACCTCTGCACTCGCTTGTATTAATCGGCTTACCTTTTTCATCGCGACCAAGTGACATTCAACTCCCATTGAGTATTTGCTGAATTTGCTTGAAGATTGTATTTCTTGATCGCCTCTCTTGTGTATTTAGATTGATGGATAAAAATTCCCTCTTCAGTTTGCTTAATTTGCAAACCTAGAAAGTAAGTTAGTTCTCCCATCATGCTCATTTCAAATTTTCCCTTCATAAGATGTTCAAATCTCTTACACAAAACTTTATTAGTAGATCCAAAAATAATATCATCAACATAAATTTGAACTAGTAATATATTACCTTTGTGTTTTAAAGAGAAAAGAGTAGTATCGATTTTACCTCTTTGAAACCCTTTTTCCATAAGAAATTTGGATAGAGTTTCATACCATGCTCTGGGGCTTGCTTAAGACCATAAAGAGCCTTTCTTAGTTTGTAAACATGGTCCTTCTTTTTAAGATCAAGAAAACCAGTGAGGTTGCTCAACAAATACTGTTCTTGTAGATTCTCCATTCAAAAATGCACTTTTTACATCCATTTTATATACCTTGAAGTCCTGAAGGTTGCATAAGCAAGAAATAGTCCGATGGCTTCCAGTCTTGCCACAGGAACAAATGTTTGATCATAGTCAATGCCCTCCTCCTGTCTATATCCTTGGGCTACTAATCTTGCTTTGTTTTTTGTAACATTTCCATCTTCATCCAACTTGTTTCTAAACACCCATTTTGTTCCAATGACTTGTTAATCTGAGGTCTAGGCACAAGTTCCCAAACTTTACATCTTTCGAATCGATTTAGCTCTTCTTGCATGGCCTCAATCCACCGAGGTCTTCCAAAGCTTCATCAACCTTTTGGGTTCAATGGAAGAGACAAAGGCATGTGAATCAAGAGTTTCATTTCTTGAGCTACTGTTCTTAAGCCACAAAGGGATCTCCAATGATGTTTGAAATCGGATGATGTCTAGCTTCCCTAATTTCTTTAGGAAGATCTCGCAAGAGGTTCGCTTTGTAAAGGTGGAGAAGGATGAATGTCACCGACCGATTAGTTTCAGAGTCGTGTGTCACCGACCGATCAATTGTGGCAGATTAGATTGTCACCGATCGAAGGTTGTCACCAAGTTCATTCTAAATGTCTAAGGTTACCTGTGGAGGAGTTGAGAATGAAGGATTATTTTGAGATGTACCAACATCAAGTTCCTCTGTCTCAAATATTTCAAAATTGTTAGTAACATCAGGAGTCTTAGAAGACTCAAATAAATTAGATTCATCAAAAGTAATATGCATAGATTCAACAATTACTTGAGTTTTTCTATTATAAACTCTATAAGCTCTACTATGCTTAGCATAACCAACAAAAATACCTTCATCTGCTTTTTCATCAAATTTACCTCTGTAGTCACCACCATTGTAGTGAATGAAGCATTTGCACCCAAAGATTTTAAAGAAAGCAATGTTAGGGGTTCTACCTCTCCATATTTCATAAGGAGTCTTACCATGAAACTTGTTTATGAGATCTATTTTGTGTAAAACATGTTGTGTTGACGCCTTCGCCCAAAAAATATTTTGGCAATTTTGCTTCGCTAACATTGTTTTACCGCTTCAATCGTGTCCTATTCTTTCTCCCAGCTATACCATTTTGTTGAGGAGTTCTAACTGCTGAAAAATTATGATCAATTCCATGATCATCACAATAGGTATCCATGCCAAGATTCTTGAATTTTGTACCATTGTCAGATCTAACACTTATAATCTCACATTCTTTTTGAGTTTGAAGATTTCTGAATAAGGAAGTGAGAATGCTGTAAGTTTCATCCTTGGATTGCATCATTTCAACCCATGTATACCTGGAGTAATCATCCACAACAACCAAGGTATACCTGTTTCCTCCCAAACTTGCAGTTGTAATGGGACCAAATAAATCCATATGTAAAAGTTCAAGAATTCTTTTAGTTGAAAGACATGGTTTGGGTTTGAAAGAAGTTTTTGTTATTTTTCCTAAAATGCAAGCATCACATTTTTTGTCAGTAGGAAAATTTATGGATGGCAGACCTTTCACCAAATCTCCTTTTGAAAGTTTTGAAAGATATTTAAAGTTCAAATGTGAAAGTCTTTTGTGCCAAAGCCATGAGTTTTTTGAAGTATTATTTGCTACCAAACAAATTTGAGTACTGTTATTTAAAGAAAGTAAATCAATAGCAAAAACATTTCTTTTCTCGAACCAAGCAAAATTTCATTTGTGATGCTATTTTTGATAAAACAAAGGTGTGGAGGAGAAAGAGCAGCTCATACCTTTATCACAGAATTGTGAGATACTTAAAAGATTGTGTTTCAAACCTTGTACCAATGAGACATTTTCAATTATTATGGATCCTCTGATAATGGATCCATACCCTATAGTCTTTCCTTTTGAGTTGTCTCCAAAAATGACAGAAGGTCCTTTGGCTGCATTAATGTTAGTAAGGAGTTCAGCTGATCCAGTCATGTGTCTGGAGCATCCACTGTCTAATATCCATATGTCAGTTGATTGATCATCTGCCATTAAGCATACCTGAAATATGAATATTTAAATCATGGTACCCTTTATACTTTTGGGTCCAAAGGGTTAGTTTTCTTAGGTAACCAAACCTGCCTGAAATTAGGCATCTTAATTCTGTCAGTAGGTTTAAATCTATACAAGCATTCATGTGACTGATGACCAAAAGTAGAACAAATATTACACTTGTGATAACCAGGTTTATCAGTCATTTGAGGTGAATTGTTTGATTCCTTATGATTCAACTTAGAGGTCTTAGCAACAACAAAATTTATTGGCTTGAACTTGTTAGTTGCCTTTCTTCTGAATCCTCCTCTTTTGTCAGCTAGCTGACATTTGTCAGTTGACTGACATTTGTCAGTTGTTGAGTTAGCTGACTGATTTTGAGGCTTGTGACCAGAAGACTGACAACTGTCATTGTTCAGCCTATCCTTTTTGTTAATGGACCTCTTGTGTTGATTCATATTTTTGGGATAAGTAAATGGCACAGCATTATAGACTGGTCCCTTGTCCTTTTTCAGCAGAATCTTAGGTTCACCATTTGACTGTCTGATCTCACAGTCTTCATCATCCTTTGAGTATCCAAGACCATGTTGGTCTTCATGACTTTTCTGTTGACTTATGATTGTTTTAACAGCAGCTTTTGACTTTGAGTAAGTATCAATAACATTGGTCAGTCGAAGATTTCTTTCTACAAGGTCAGCAATCTGAGCATCTGAGATTTTTGCTTGAATCTCATGTTTTTCATTGATGCTTTTAAGTTGCAGCAATTCTTTTTGCTGAACTTTGTAAAGCTCATTGACCTTTTGAAGCTCACAATTTTCTTCAGAAATTCTTTTAAAATCTTCAGATAAAGAAACATGGATTCTTTTAAGTATTTCAAACTTGGAATACATTTCTTGCATTTGTTCCAACAAATCATCAACACTTGAGTCAGTAACCTTCTCCTCCTGCCTTTTTGACTCATTGCTCACTTTGGTGTTAACAGTCCTTGGAGAGGTTGACTTGACTTTTCTTTCTGACTGACTTATGATTCCTTGTCCATAAAATCCATTTCCTATTTTCTTAACCACAAACTGATCAGGTTTGATGACCTTGGTCAGCTTGGAGTTTGTAATAGGTGAGCTTGGCAGCTCATTTTTAGACTCTTTTGAATATTTTGGACTAGGAAACTCATTTTCTGAATTATATATTGCTGATTCTGCAACAAGACACAGATTTGCTTCTTGCTCAAGATTAGCAGATTCATCTTCAGAATCTGTTTCAATCCATGTTGCAAGATTTTGATCTTCAGCAACTAAACCCTTTTGTTTTTCAAAATTTCTGGGAGCTCTTTTATAATACTCAATTTTTGTAAATGGACAATTTGAAGCAAAATGACCAGACTTTCTACAGTTAAAGCACAATAGTTTTTTCTTTCTCAACCTTGTCTTCATTAGTTTTAAAGTAAGGCTTTTGAAAGTTTGAAGTAGATGGTTTTTGGAAGCTTGAGGAAGGTTTTTGAGGATTTGATGAAGACTTTTGAAAGTTTGCTGAAGGTCTTTGAAAGTTCTTTTTAAAAGATTTGTACTTTCTAAATTGTCTAGCAAAAGCAGCAAATTCATCTTCATCAAAGTCATCATCTGACAGAGATGTAGAAGTTTTGAGTGTCTCTTTTTCAGCTTGAAGAGATATACCCATAAAATTTTTCTCAATTTCTTGAGTTTTGAGAACTTCTTTTTCATAGATTTTTAGACTTGCAACAAGACTACGTATATGAGTTTTGTTCAAGTCTCTTGCTTCCTTAATGGCAGTGACCTTAACATGCCATCCACTTCCCAGGCTACTAAGAAAACGCATATTTAAATCTTTCATGCTATAGTTTTTACCAAGAGAAGAACATCTATTACTTACCTCAAGGAATCTGTCGTAGGCATTCTTTAAAGATTCTTTTGGGTCCTTCTTGAAGGCATCAAACTCTTGTATGCAATCATAGAGTTTGTTGTCCTTGGTGTTTTGATCTCCTTCCACATATTCAACAAGAGCATCCCAAATTTCTTTGGCAGTTACACAGTCATAGATTTGTTTGTAGTTTTCATCAGGTACATCACTTGACAGAATGTGTACAGCTCTAGCATCCAGTCCATCAGTAATTTTATCTTCCTCAGTCCATTCTGATTGAGGTTTGAGGACATATTCTTCTTCTACAGGAGCAAGAGGGTTTATGGTATCATCATCTGCAGTAGAAGATTTACCAACTTTAGTATTAATTTTCATAGGTTGCATAGGACCACCTCTTACACATTCCATCAATCGTTTATCTATGTTGTTCATATATCTTGTAATCCTTTCCTTCCAAATATCAAAGTGATCTTCATCAAAAATGGGTACTTGAGTGACATTGTTTGATTGAAAAGCTTTTAGAGTTGCCATGATCGAGCTTTCAAGCTGTTAGGCTTGGAAAAATAGTTTTTCAGAAAGCATGCTCTGATACCAATTGTAAGTCCAGTAGGCAACAATTAAGGCTAGAGGGGGGGGGGGTGAATAGCCTTTAAAACTTTGAGGATTTATTTGTAAAACTTGTAAAGTTGGCAGCGAAAACAGGTTTGGTCAGTCAGGTGAAAATTGGTCAGTTGGCTGACACTTTGAAAATGCCTTAAGCTGATGAAAGTTAGTCAGCTAGCTGACACAACAGTTTAAAAAGAAATTTTGGCTTTTAAAGTAGATCACTGAATATGAAGAAGAAATTGAAGAACAAACTATCTAAACAACTAAGCAAACAATCGTTAGTAACTGGTTGACACTTAACAAGTTGTAAAACTTCGTAAGTGTTATGTCAGTTTATAAGAGAGTGAATAATGGCTGACAAATTAGTTGAAGTGGTTCACAGATAAACTGCTACGTCCACTACCAAGTTGGTCAGACTTGGATTTTTGAAGTGCACTAATTTTATTAAAAATCTATTTGATCTCTAATGGATCAGTGCACAACAAAAGACCAGTGTTTGTGGAGAATGATTGTGAATCAATCAAATTCATGAGACAAACTGACTGAATTCAAGAGATATGAAAAGTAATCACTCAGTGTTTGCCTAAACAATAACTAGAAAGATGTATACAAGAAAGATTATCTAGCTATAGTTTGTAAGAAGACTAAAACGTAGTGAATTTCTTGAAAGTATGAGGCTTCAGACTTCTGTGTATCTATATGTCTTCAAGAATGCTTCCAGTGGGTATTTATAGGTGAACTTCAAGAGTAACCCGTTAGGAACACATTTTGAATTTGAAAATTGTGTTTGGCAGATACAAGATCACAAAAGATCCTGGGAAAGAATATCTAGCAGGATATCTACAAAAAACATACAAGTAAGAAATTGTCAGTACAAGTATTTGATCAATCAAATAAGGAAAGCAAACTGACACTAAAATCGTTATGGTCAGTTGAGGTGAACAACTGACAAATAATTTCAGGCTGACCAAAGATCATTTTAAGTTCTTGGCTGACAATCAGATGGAATGATTTTAAGCAAATTTAATTTTATGCAAGATTCAACATAATCACATGCCAAAAATACACCTAATGACTATCTACACACGATCTTCTCTCGGTCTCACACCACACAAAAAATATTGTGATTTTCGGAATTAATATGTAGGGCTCTCGCAATGTATCCTATAATTCTACTGGTCATCTAATGGTTGGCTAAGTCATCAAAATCATTAAGAACACACAATAATAATCAAACACATGGTTTCGTAAAAAAATATTCTCTATATTTTTCTTCAAATCATGTCGGTAGCCGAGAACACGAAATTAGTTAACTACGAGCTCTCACATCTTATAGAAACCCCAATCTCCCCTACCTCACGAATGACTAAGGTGGATTGATCGCGCGTCAAAACAAGTTCTAAAAAAGGCTATTGATGTATGTCACAAAAACACCAACTATTAAATTGATTGGTCCGAAATATAAAGGTAGCTCTCGCAGATCCTAAACATTTCTAAAATCATTTAATTAATGACCAATTAAAAACATTAAGTCCACAAAATAATAACCGAGCATGAAAGTACACTAAATAAAGAGAGAGGTTAAATTAAAACACTACATTTGACACAAAAAATAATTACATTCCATAAATCATTTAAACATAATACCAATTTTACAATTGCAAGATAATTAACCCTAGAAATTATAACTATCATAAAATAGAGATTGGAAGAATTAAACTGAAGAATGCAAGAATCCGGGGTTGACATCACTTGCAAATGTTTCATTGGCCCTTGAATTGATGTTCCAAACCTTCAATGTTGAACAATTTTTGGAGGGCATGGAAGAAGGTGGGGGCTGCTGCCCCCAAATGGGGGGTTATTGCCCTCAAATAGGGGGTTGCTGGGATATAAAATATGAAGGCATTGGAGAGGAGGGAGCAGCCAGGGGAAAATTGGGGAGAGCAAGGGAATTCTGGGGGCAGAAATGGAAGAAAAGAGGGGCTGGATCGCGGCTGGGTGAGGGGCAACCCAAGGAAGGACACGCGGGCTATCTATGGATGAAATGGGTGTGGCTGTGAGAGGAAACGAGCTAGAAGGCGGGCATGAAGGATGGATTAATGGACCAAGTTGATCCAAATCCAGGCAAGGGACGCGGGTCAAGATGGAGAGGAGGCAACGTGGCTGCCTGAATGAACGACAACTCTTAAATGAGGTACTTCGAGGGATTTACGCCAGTGCCCCTGGACTTCTAAATGTTGCACCGGTGCCCCCTTAGAGTTATGAGGGTGGCCAGCGACATCCTTCCCCCTCCAGGTCTCTCAATTACGCCCTCAGTTAGCTCTGTTAGCCTCCGGTAGCCTCTATTGCCTTGGGACTCTTAATAGACTCTGACGGGAAGATTTGTAACTCAACTTTAAAGTCCGAAATTACCTCGAACTTTGTGCTAAATACCATAAATGCTCGATTAAACCTTGGAAACCTACATTAAATCACAAATTCAAAAATAATAATATTTTTAAAGCATAATTAACTCAAAAATAATACAAAATCAAAGAAAATTCAAGGAAAAATTCGTGGAAATCTTGAGCTCATCAAAAAAGAATTTTTGTCACAACAAGATTGTTCATAGTTTTTGATGTTTCATTTCTTTGAAGCAACTATAATTCAAGAAAAATAAATGTTTTCACTTCATAACATTTATGATAGTGATGTGGCATAAATATCAGTCATACCGGGGGTGCCGAAAGTCGTTGAAATCCGTGAGTCGTTCGTTGACCGAATTGATGATAAATTCGTCGTTTTGGTGATGAAATCGTCGTGTGGGTCGAATATCTGGCTGTGTAGGTATCTGCAAAACAAACACCGTGAGTGGTGGGGGATGTCTCCCAAAACCCTCCGGCGTGAGAATCAGTACAGTATCGAAATATAGGAGGGCGCGTAGCCCCCGTGTGTGGAGTGAAAACTGTAGAAGAGAAAGAGCGTATACGAGAGTCTGCCCTACTATGAGATAGTAGAGTTTATTTATACCTGAGGGGTTAGGGTTTACTTGTCATGCATGGGCCAGGCCCATGGTATTCAGTAGTCCTGTAATGAATAGTGGGCTGGTGTAGTGGAAAGCCCCCTCGCCCAAGCCCGGCCCAAAAGCCTTTTTAGGCAGATTAAATATAAGCACTTCAGATAGTGTAATCAACTAACTGTTTTGTAATGGTTATACTCCTAAGGCAATAAAAACTTTCAAGGATGCTACTACTAAGAGAAACCCTGATAAGGGCAATCATCAAGACTGTGAGAGACAAAGAGCCTCTGTGAGACAAACAAAATAAAATAACCCTAATGGTCTCATAGGCTGAAAATCTGCAAATTGGACAAGTGATCTCTTTATAAGTTGCAAATAAGAGCCGTTAGATGATAGCTAGTTCTCTCATCCTTTAACTATATAGAGGATATCTCTTTCTCAATAAAATAAACACAAGATACATGCTTGAACAATATACACCCTTCAGTTTATACACCTTATAAATATAGCTCTAGAATATAGAAAGAAAATATTGAGTATCACTCTTATTCAATATATTTGGCTCAATAAGAGAGAAATAATCAAAGTCAAGCTTTATACAACATCTGCAAAAGCATCCAAACCCACTGAACAGTCAAAGCTGTCAAAGAACTTCATTCTCACATCTATCAGATTATCTAGTCATTACAAAGAACCTTAAACCTACTCTCATGACTGTGTAAAGTGTCCTAATTGGATGTCATCTAGTAGAGGAAATATAGAGATTTTTCCTTTCAATAGTCCTTATATTTTAGAGAAATATAATGGATTATTGCCTCATGAGAGCCAGGGGACAGTTGGAAAGTGGACGTAGGATTGAAGATCTGAACTAGTTTAAATACTACGCCAATCTCTCTAACCCTGAATTCTTTACTTCTCATTACTTAGATGTTTGTTTGTGATTATTTGTTTATATATCTTACTATCAGCTAACCTTTCTCATATCAAACTCCTAGCTGAAATTTACGTAAAATAAAATCATAACTTATTTTGAAGACTTATTTTTTACTCTATTAACATAAATTTTGTTGTGCAAAGTTTTTTATCCAACAACTGAACTATATTACAAAAAGACAGTTAATTTTTTTTACGAACAATTTTCTAGTGCGTATAAGTGTTAAAAAAATTAACTAGCGATTATTATATTAAAGTTAAAGTTTTGTAACTAGGGATTCAAAAGATTGTTCAAAAGATGTTGCAGTGAAAGAACCAACATCTATCGACACATTTGAAATACACAGTGAAATAAAAATAAATAAAACAAGTAAAAAATTTTAGTTGTAAATACTGGTCTACAAACAATGCTTGTAGATCGACCAATATGACAAAATTTCCACTAACGAAAAGATCGTAACAATTACAATAAGAAAAACACCTACTTGGTGGAACTCACACGAAAACTCTCTACTATAAGTTTATCTAATCTTTCTAATACAAATTAAAACACCTAAATAAGAGTATCTACAGTGGTTTTCCTTTATTAACACCTTAAAACCTTTTTTAGGGTTTTTTACCACACTTAAGCCCTACAGTGGATACCCTATCAATCACTATATCCCTAAAAAAAGCTAACTCTCCCTCAACTTATTGGGTGAGTATTAGCCGGCCTCCATTCATCTCTTTCTTCTCTCTCCCCCAGCTATCTCCTTTTTCATTGGTCTTCTTTCTAGTATTCGTTCCCTTGCAAAAAAATTGTTCCAAAATTTAAAGGTGGCAAAAACTGATTTTTTTTTTTGCTTGATTAGAGCATCCAGTTTTTGGCCAAAATTTTGATGTGCTAGAGTGGAGAGCCTATGAATTAAATAAACAACCCAACTCACATCATCATTTTGATGATAGTATGTTTTCCCATTTTCTTTTTCAATTAATTTAGTTTATTTTTTGCACTATCATTTCTCTTTTTTATTATTTATAACTTAAAATTATGGGTATATTGATAATATTAAAAAGCGTGACAAGACTTTATTTAAATAAAATAATTGATATAATCAAAACATATAATATATTTTTCATAAAATATAAAATTTAAAAGTATAAATATTTTATTTCAATTGCGGTAGGAAAATAAAAAAATAAAAAGTAGAAACATATTGGTAGTTAGGTTTGTTAGTTAAGATGTCACCAATTCAAAGGTATATAGAGGGTGCTCATTGGAGTTAAAACTTTTTTAAAGAGCGTCTAAAAATATTTACGGGGTTATATAAATGGCGTTTTATGATGCAACCATTGTGGATGCTCTGATACACTCCAAAAAAAAACCCACACACCAAAAAAGAACTACACAAAGCAATGTTAAGGTTAGGAAATAAACCTTACCATATTTACCAATAAATTCCTACTACATTTTTTAAAAATGATATGTGAGACAGTATCATCACCCAGACCTAACTTAAATGGAAGGATTATGTATACAACCTTATATTAGGTGGTGCTCATGCTACATTTACATCTTTACCCTCCATGATGTGATCACTGATCAGATCCTACAAAGAAGGAATCCATCAAACCAATCAATAAAGGCTTCCTAATCAATTAATATCTTTTCTTAATGTCTTAAGAGTCCTAACCAAGTAATGAATCAATCAATATTAATTAACTTAATTATGAATTTACCTAAGAGAAGTAAAACCTAATTAAATCAATTAATAATAATTTGGAAATATTCCTGCCCAAATGTCAATACCCAACTTAAAAGGAATATCAATCCCCTATCCCCAGAAGGCCAGAATAAGTACTTGTCCCAAAGTAACCAACTTATCCACAAATCACTTTCTTTTATTGTAAGTTGTTGCAATAAAAGATGGAATTAAATCGAAAACAAATGACAAATAAAAATGAAAATGACGTATTTTAATAAATAAAATTACTAATGGTTTTCACGAAATTACTTAGGTTCTCGATTGCTTATCCTTTTTTTTTTTCATAAGAAAATGTTCTCAAACTCCTAAAAATGAATAAGATATTTTTTTTTGTTTTAAACGTAATTTCACAATAAACAAATTAAGCTAAAAACTACTCCCTCCGTTTTCAAATCATCATCATTCTTTCATTTTTTGTCTGTTTTAAAATAATTGTCATCTTTTAAAACTTTCATTTTAAGAAAATACTTTTTACCACTATGCCCTTACTTTTTTTTTTTTTACATATTTTAATTATGGTCACATACTCAAAGGAAATCACATATTTCATCAATATTTATAATCCAATCACTTAATTTTTCTTAAATGAAATATCAGATCAAAGATGACGATAATTTAAAAACGGAGAGAGTGCTAGTAGGCTCATATAGGGAGAAGGAATCACTTTTAGACTCAATTAATCACTTAATCAAAGATTATCAATGATTTGTCTTAATAACTAACTTTTTGTTAAAGTGATTAAGGTTTTATAGGGTTGTCTTTATGCAGTCAAAATCGACCTTCACTTCTGTACAAACTTACTTAAAACGCATTCCAATTTATCATTTGCCACTAATTAAGTTTAAAGCTTAAGTTTACTAATCAAAATTATGTAATTTGTCAATCACATTTTTATAATTAGTTTAATCAATGAAAGTTCGACTGACAACCAACTTGTTTTACTTGCTAATGACTTATGAGTTATGATGACTTGATTACTTTTAAGATCACAGATTAAGGTTTATTAATTAACTAATTGTTCTCTACAAGACACTTGCACATGGAAGATATTATAATCTCTCATATTATGCCTGCCCCACAAAGAGGTGGTTTCAGTAGGACTTAATCCTTAATCCTTAAGACGAACTTATTCATATTAAATAAGCCAAGATTTAGTAATTTCAGTTCAACCTCTCGACTTTTAAAAATTACAGCGTCACTCCTCACGTGTATAAATAAAGAATGATATTTTTTTAGTATTAAAAGTATCATTTTTAAGTATAAAATAGACACTTTTCAGCATAAAATGTGTTACTTTGCGTTTTTAATAAAAAAATATCACTTTTTTCCTTTAAAAGATGTTACTTTTTAGCCTTAAATGTGTTATTTTTGATTTTAAATGTGTTACTTTTGCTTTGGAAAGCATTACTTTGTATTATAAATGTATAAATTAAAATCGTCACTGTTAGTTTTAAAATGTCACTTTTTAGTATTAAGAGTGTCACTTTGTATTTTAATGAAAATTATTTTTCCCTATAAAAGAATAACTGTTTAGTATTAATAGTGTCACTTTTACCTTTTCAATGTGTCACATTTGACTTTAAATGTATCTTTTATCATTTCGTCGAATTTCGTTAGGATCCGTCAAATATTCCAAGGCAAATAAGGCTAATGGAGGGCTAACAGAGGACAAAAGTGCAAAGCGTGGGAAGAATAAAATTTTCGGCAGCAAACTTTTAAAATACATGGGCACCGAAGCAAAACAACAAACTTCTCATTAATGTGATGTCACCTTCAGCGAGATGACACGTGATGTGACTCTCCTTGGACGACCCGTGAGTTGTGTTTGTGGATTCGGGCTGATCCGTGAGTTTAAGCCCCATTTATCCGATTTTTTTTGCCTATTTTCTCTCATATTTTGACCAATTTTTTCACTGGGTAACCCGTGGTCCTTGTTGATGGGTTACCCGCTCCAGCTACCTTCTTTTTATCAATATTAAGGATCTGTTTTACGAATTTAGGATCCGTAAGACCGTCATACATAAATTTTTGCCTAATACAAAATAATATGCCTTTTTTCATTAGTGTGAATTACATATACTTTAATGCTCCCCCGTTCCTTAATTATCGTCTTAGTTGATCCGACACACAGATTAAGAAAAAACAATTGACTTGATTATTTATATTAGTTTAATGTGTAATTTCCTTTAAAACCCATGTGTATATGACCCATAATTAAAGTATGATGAAAAAGTAAGGATAAAGTGATAAAAGTGATGTTCTAAAAAGGTAAATTTCAAAATGAACAATTATTTTGAGACGGACGAAAAAAAAAAAAAGACGATAATTTAGGGACAGAGGGAGTAGTATGAACTAATGTAGCCGACAAGCCGAGTACCCAAACCACAATTCTAACTTCTAATTTTTTTTTTAGCATTTTTAATAAATGAAAAATAGTGTTACTCCTCCCGTTCATATAAGTATATAACGAGTCCCTAGACAGTTCGAAAAAATTTGTTCACTTTCAAATCTTTTTTTCTTTCAAAGTTACTTTTATTATTTTACGCTTGATTTACTTTTCATTTCAAAGTTACTTTCAAATGTTAGACTTGATGGGTATCTGTGAGAACCTCGTTTCGACCTTGATCTCGTCAGTGTTCTAAAACTCCCCGCCTAGCTCCGCCTAGGTCCTAGGCCCCTCTCTACCGCCGTGACTTTCTTAATCGCCGCCTAATCGACCAAGTCGGCACCTACGTTGCCGGTCAGCCATATAGATAGAAGAAAGAAGAAGAAAAAACGATGAAGAAGAAGGGGGCTGTCTCGAGACTCATAATGTAGAATGAGAAGAGATTAGGGAGGATATGTTAGACTGTGGGTTGTAGGGGCAGTAGGTAGGTGGAGTAATATTTTTTTTTAGTTTTTAGTTTTAAGCTTGGTTGGTTTATTGCTTTGGGGTTGTTGAGAATTAGGATTAAACGTAGGTTTGTATATTTTTGTTCATTTTAGAAATATAGACATGTGTTTGATAAAATGACAAATATAAAAAAATTAAATTTGTAGTCAATGTGTTTGATCTTTGATGTAAATTATCAAAAAAATGGTAATTATGTCTTAATTCTAGGCCCCGCCTAGGCCCCGATTACGCCCGGACTAGTCCCCTAGGCGCTAGGCACTAGTGTGCCGCTTAACGGTCGCCTAACGATTTTTAGAACCTTGGATCTCGTTACTTAAGAAGAACGAGTGGTTTCAAACTTTTAAAGCGCGTGGAATACGCGCGATCTCGTCGTGGACTCTAAAATTGTATGTACAGAGCCGACACTTCCATTTAAATGATAAATAAAGAAAACCCAAAATACTGGTTTGAGGGCTAAGTTACAAGTTGGGAAGATGTTAGACACCCAACTCGCCCTTTCGATCTCAAAATGAGTTTGATAATATGCTCATGAGTTTATTATTTACATATCACTACTAGAAACATGACATTTACTAACGGAATATTACTGACGGAATTTTCCCGTTAGCAATTACTGACGGAATTTTAAAATTACTAACGGAAGTCCGCGAGTCATTAATTACTGACGGAATTTGTCGACAGCAATTACTGACGGAATTTTAAAATTACTAACGGAAGTTCGTCGGCAAAATCACTATAAAATGGCGCCATATTTAATGACGGAGTTTCCGTTGGTAATTATTTGTTTCCGTCAGCAATTAGACACGAAATATTTCCATCGGTAATTACTATCGGAGGTTTCCGTCGGTAATCATTTTAAAATAAAAAGAATAAAAAATTTAGGCGGGAGTTAAAATTTCCTGCCGCCCTTAACTTCCTCTCTCAATAAACCTCTCTCAAAAAACCCTCGAGTCTCTCTCTCTCCCTCTTCGCAATCGCTCCTTCCGACTGCCCTCGGACGCTCCTTCCTCAAGCCAACGGTCAAGGTACGTCCCTTTCTCAAACCCTCGATTTCCTCCCTCTCAATTTCTTCTCACCTTCTTAAACCCTCGATTCCTCCCTCTCCCTTCACGGTCTCTCTCAAATCCCTACACTCTCAACCTCTTTTTTCTTTCTTCATCGCCAGCCCACCGCCGTCCCTCTGCTTCAACTCCCTCCGCGAAGTCGGTTCGCCTGTATGTTTCTTTTTGATTCTTGGTTTTCTCGTAGTTCAAGCCGCTTGTTGCCTTGTATGATTGTGGAAAATCACGGTGCTAAAGTATTTTGTCGAACCATGGTTGAAAATATATATGTTTTCGTTTTATACTGAGCCTTGAAAATGACTAAGCTATAAGAATTCAATGTTAAATGACCTTGGTTTGGAGAAAGAATTTCGTTTATACTTGATTTTTATGCTAAATGATTCTTCATTGGGATTGCATGCAAGCTCGTTTGGCACTTAGAATGCATAATTTGGTAAAATTTGCTTTTCCGGATATGTTTTTTAAATTCGATTACTATTTGCATCCCTCTGTTTGGCACCGGAAAATCTGAATATAGAAAGTAAAACACCGTCCGTGATGTATTACATTTCTCTTTTTCTTCTTTAAGTACAATTTTGTATGATTAGTCCATATCCGGCATCACCATGTAATGGTGTTTGGTATCTTGAAATTAAAAATAAATCATAGAACTTCCATGATTTTGTACTACCTGACCTTTTGATTTGGGAGATCAAAGAGTTATTCACCACCAAGTAGTTGTAAGTAGCCATTTAGTTCATGTATAGACCATATGGTGCACTTTAATCAAGGTAGATGGTTCGATTTTTGTGTATTTGAGAAATTAGGTCTTATGGAAATCTTTCGATTTCTTAAGTTAGTCTTGCGCAAACATTAACCACATTTGAGTATAGTGTTTGTTGGCTTTGCCTTTCATTTGTAGATGCAATACGTCGAATACTTCCCGATGCTCTCTCTGTTTGCAATTTGCATCATGACTTTAAGCCAACACCACCCTATCTAATGTTTAGTTTGAAAACAAAAGCAGCTCATCGAACTTTCGTGCCCATTGCTTTTCATAAAAGTCTGCATTATTTGTTCTTGCTTTAATCTTTTATATTACTGATTTTGTTTCGATACACAAACAAATTCGAAAGTCATAAATCTGATCCGGAAAGTCATAAACCATTTGGTTTTTTAATACACTGCTAACCCGATTCCGGAAGTTCATAAAAATTGTTTTAAGTTACGTAATCGCTTAAATAACCCGTCCATTATAAAATGCTTTTACATTACGATTCTTCGTTTCATGCACCGATCAATCTATGTCGCTCAAAACAAATTTGTTTGTACTTCGGTTTTAATCGTTTAAGAGACGATTATGCATCGCTTCGGTTAGTTACACTGCTTAATCGCTTGCTTTTGTGTCAAGCCTGCATTATTCTGTTTACACTACAGATCCACTCTTACTCTTTTTAACATAAATATGTCTCTTTTCTACTGCTAAAGTTGTATATAATACTTTTACTTATAAAAAAAATGGAGTATTAGGTAGTTACTCGTGCTTCATAAAATCTCCACCATGAACACCATCCCCGATCCATGATAATAAGCTGTTAGGTCAAATTTTTTGTGGTTCCCCCTCGTCACTGAGGTAAATTTTGTTAGCTGGTGTCATTACTCTTTACCATTCTCACAGGAGCTTCAGGGTTCTTACTTCTTGTCATTAATCTATGTTGAGATACTACATATACATTTTTTCCTTAAAAATTCCGTTGGGGGTTTGCAGTAATAGATTGGAATGCTCCTGCTTTTCTTTTTGCCCTCCTTCTATATGATTGCATTAGGATTTTGTGCCAATTGATTGTAATATCTTCCTTTAGAAAACTGACTTAGATGTAACAAACTCTGTGCTTTAAGTTGAAATACTATCAATCACTGCTTTTCAGAAATGAATCTTTAGTGACTAAGCTCTTGTAGCAACTAATCCTACACCTGTGTGTGTGTGTTTGAGAGTTAGGTGATGTATATGCTACATTATGATTCAATGTGTGTATATCTAGTTCCATTATGCGTGGTACACTTATTGTGAGGTCTTTCTTCATGAATGTGATTTTGTTGGAATTTAGTAATCAATTACTCGATTGATTTTAACTTTTAAGAAGAAATTGCTGTAGACAACCTCATGGTAGTCACTATTTGCAGGCGTGCACTCAAAAACAATATTCACATATGATTTTGATGCTGTCACATTGATGATTCCTTTTCTCTTTGGCTTATTTGAATTTGTAGACAGAGAAAGATAAGGCTTCATTCGTTGTAGATTTGGCCACTGCAACACCAAAAGGTAAACTTTCTGGGAAAATTGCCAGAAATTGTGGAAAACCCTTACTAAGTTGTTATTATATGGCTTTGATTTTTCATTGTAGAGAAGTTTTCAGTTTTGGTGCCTGTTTGGTTTGCTTTGATGAAATATCGCTCGACACCTCCTTCCTTATTTACCGATGATTTTGGGATTTTCGGTTTTTCTCTTTGGTCCCAGTCACGTTCTCTCCATATCTCTTTTTTCCTTCGATTATTACAAAATAAAACTTCACAAAACTGTTTATGACTTTCCAGGATCAGTTTTTAATACACCTGCTAACCTGATTCTGGAAGTTCATAAAAACTGTTTAAGTTACAGAATCAGTTAAATAACCCCGCCCATTATAAAACTGCGTTATAGATTACTCGTTTCATGCACCGATCAATCTGGCTCGCTTCAAAACAAAATTGTTTGTACTTTTGGTTTTAATCGCTTAAGAGACAATTATGCATCGCTCGCTTTTGGTTACTACTGCTTAATCAAGACTGCTTGTGTCAAGCCTGCATTATTCTGTTTACACTACAGATCCACTCTTACTCTTTTTAACATAAATGTCTCTTTTCTACTGCTAAAGTTGTATTCTTTATATCATATTTTATTCTGCGTATTGAATATATGCTCTGCTTGTTTTGGATCCATCGTTTCCCATGTTACTTTGTCGGTTCCATTCACATGCGCCATGACCTTCGCCTCGATTCTCTAGGTCTTAGATTTCAAGCCTGAACATCGTAATGACATATGGTTTTAACTAATCTCTATTTACTTAATAGGTCTAAACTGGAAAAATAGAAAAAATTAAATATTCCAACTTACATAACCTAACATATTTGTAATTGAGTTGTAAGTTAAAATAAAAGATTGGGGAATGAAAAACCTAACTTATTTACTTATAAAAAAAATTCATGATTCAACTTATCTTTTCAAATATTGATATGTGCTTTATGAGAAAACATATCAAGTGGATTGTGTCAGCTTGGATGCAATTTGGGTTGTTTTTAAAATAGACGCTAATGCAGGAGTAATAGTGATGTCTATTGAGGATCGTAGCTGGATGGATAATCGGAGATTGCCAAACCAAAGTGGTATTACTGACGAGTTTAGAAGAGGCTTGAAGAATTTTATTGACTTTGCTACCTCAAATCCCCGATACATGAGTGGTGAACAAATTAGGTGTCCATGTGTTACGTGTCGTAATCGGAAGTTCCAGTACATAATTGTTACTCAGAAACATCTTTTACAACACGGTTTTCAACCGGGGTACAAACGGTGGATATATCATGGTGAGCAAATCATTGTACCGACAAACGTCAACAATTATCCTCAAAGGAATAAAGTTCCTGTAACTGAACCAGAAGTTGAACCTATGATCGTTGACGATGTAGTAGTTCAAGGAATGGAAGATATGGTTAGGGATGCAATGGTCCCGACGATCGTCCGGGAACACCGAACATGAACCAAATCCTACCGCTAAGAAGTTTATTGATGTTATGGACTCGCAAAGGAGAAGCTTTTTCCGGTTGTGAGGTTACCGTGATGGAGGCCGTGGTCGAAGTTGCTAAACATTAAGTCTCGATTGCAATCTTAGTCACCGCTTATAATCGGATCATGAAAAAGCAAGTTAAGCGATGGTTGCCGGAGGGGAATAAACTGCTAACTAACTTTTATGAGACAAAGAAGTTGGTCGGGCAGATTGGACTTTCCTATGAGAAGATAGATGCTTGTAAGAATGATTGCATGCTTTTCTACAAGGAAAACGCAAGCAAAACAGAGTGTTCGTGTGTGTCATAGCGATACAAGCCAAGGCGTAGGGGCAGTTCAAACATAAGAAAACATACCGCATAAGCAGCTATGCTACATGCCATTAATTCCAAGATTGCAACGCCTCGCACGCATCTAAAGAAACTTCAAGCTATGCGTTGGCATAAGGAAAGTCCGCGTGAAGAGGGTGTGTTGACTCATCCGTCTGACGGGAAGCATGGAAACACTTTGATGCAACTTATCCGCACTTTGCTACCGGTTAGAAATATAAGGTTATGCATATGTTCTCGATGGCTTTAATCCGCTTGGGCCTGGGGCAAAATCTACTTTGTTGGCCGCTTATAGCAACCGCCTATAATCTTCCTCCGTGGTTGTGTATGAGTGATCCGTATATGTTTTTGTCATCGTTTATCCCCTGACCAAAGAGCCCCGGCAAGAACATTGACATCTACCTCCAACCTTTGATTGATGAGTTGAAAAAGCTTTGGGAAGACGGAGTCGAAACCCGGATGCGCTCAAACAAGAGAATTTCAACATGAAAGTTGCGCTGATGTGGACAAGCACGATTTCCGCCTATGGATGTTATCGGGTTGGAGCACACATGGGAAATTGGCTTGTCCATATTGTATGAGTGACACAAAGTCTTTCACACTCAAGAACTCTGGAAAACCGTGTTGGTTCGATTGTCATAGACAATTTCTTCCAATAAACCACCCATTCAGGACTCAGAGGAATGCATTTCGTAAGAATAAGGAAGAGCATGATGAGCCACCCCTTCGTTTGAGTGGTGAAGATGTCTTTCGAGATGTATCAAGAGTGCCCTATACTAGGTGGGGAAACAAGTTTTCAAAGGATAAAGTAAAAGGGTACGGGACATTACACAATTGGACCAAGAAGAGTATTTTTTGGGAGTTACCGCATCGAAGACAAATTTGATTCGACATAACCTTGATGTCATGCATATTGAAAAGAATGTGTTTGATAATGTATTTAACACGTTGATGGATTTTAAGACCACCACTAAAGATACCAAAGGTCGAATGGACGTTAAAGAAATCCGCCCGCATTGGAGTTGGCTGAGGTGAATGGTAAAATCGTGAAACCGGTGGCCGCATATGTTCTTTCCAAGGAGAATAGACAGAGGGTCCTGAAATGGCTCAAGAGTCTAAGGCTTCCTGATGGTTATGCATCTAATATCGGTAAATGTGTGGATATAGAAGAGGGGAAGATTCATGGATTGAAGAGTCACGATTGCCACGTGTTACTCGAAAGGCTACTTCCGATTGCGCTTAGGGACTTGCTGCCTGACAATATTTGGGTGGCCTTAACCGAGCTAAGTGAGTATTTCAGGGCGTTATCATCTACCACTCTCAGAGTTGATGACATGAAAAAGTTGGAGGAGAGCATTGTAGTGACGTTGTGCAAACTTGAGAAGATATTTCCTCCTTCGTTCTTTGATTCTATGGAACATTTGTCGATCCACTTGGCATATGAAGCTAGGGTCGGTGGCCCAGTTCAGTACAGATGGATGTATCCATTTGAGAGGTGATCATTGATTTAACTTTATTTTTATCTCCAATAAATAATTAAAGGTCTTCATTAACACTAATGTTCTAATCTACTAACTTTTAGGTATCTAGGTGGGTTGAAAAGAAAGATGAGTAACAGGGCCAAGGTTGAGGCCTCAATCTCAGAGGCTGTTATTATAGATGAAATTGTTGCCTTTGTTGGAACATATTTTCATCCCGATGTTGAGACAAAATTGACTAGGGTTGGACGCAATTATGATGGTGGGGAGCCAGAGTGTAATGGAGGCATCTCAGTATTTTCTTCACCAGGTCGATTCCTCGGGAAACCGGTGGGTACACGGTTGCTAACCCCTAAGGAGTTTGATGCAGCAAAACTCTATGTTCTCCTTAATTGTCCCGAGGTTGAGGACTATCTAGAGTAAGTTAAAAATATGTGTATGATAATTCGTTAATTTGTAGGTTGTTAGTAGTGTTAACATGCAAATAAAGTATCGATCACTCTGAATGCAGTATGTTTGAAGATGAAGCCCGAGATGATATATCTCCAGAATTGCTCTCAATCAGGACAGACAAAGAATTTCCTTCCTGGCTAAAAAAATATGTAAATATTGTAACTTCATTTAATTAATTATGCTTTTTTAAAAGTGCAATTTTTTAAAAAATTATAAATTGTTAAATGTTTTGTAGATATCTGAACATCCAGGACGACACAAAGCAGTTAGGCTAAAAGAGTTAGGCGATCCGTGCTTGAAAGTGAACTTATAGTGGATATTTTGTGAATGGCTCGTCTTTCATACCAAGTCTTACGGGGAGACAAGATTAACATGGAATAGTGGTGTCAATCTTAAAGGAAACCTTGAGTACTATGGTGTCCTTAAAGAAGTCATTGAGTTGAGGTATTTGGGCAAAAACAATGTTGTCCTTTTTAATTGTGATTGGAGAGATTCTACGAGGTATTAAAAAGCATGACATATTTGATCTCATCGATGTAAAGGACTCGTCCAAACATACGGGTGACGATGTGTTCATTTAGCATCACAAGCACATGGGTATACATGACACCACCCGTCGGCAGGCGAGTTTAGCGGATGGTGGGAACATTTGGAAGACTAAGGCTAGAAGCACAATTGAGATACTATACCAGCCCAACACAACTAAAGAATCGTCATTGGAGGGATGTTATCAAGAGGATGAAATGCGGTGCCTCCTAATGTTTCATCGAGATGATCATCCCTTAGATGATGCTACACATCTGGCTCATAATGTTGATGAAATAGAGGAAATTCTACCAGCTGATTTGCCACCTCCTCCTCCCCCTCGTGCAGACCAACTAGAAGTGATTGAAGAAGTTGATGAGTCAGGAAGAGGAAGTCGATTATGATTAGAATTAGAATCGGATGATGACATGAATGAAGGCGACGTTGAGTTTTGTAGTAGTGACTTAGAGTCAGAGACACGAGATGAAGATGAGGAGGAAGATGGGTAGTCATTTAGTGCATTTGTATTAATTATGCTAAATTTTAGTCTATGTTTTATTCCAGAAAGACAATTGAAGCGTAATAAAATGGTACAATTTTAAGATTTCATACATGTGTAATATTATTTTTATGTTAATTATGTTCTATAATTTGTGTTAGATTCTTATGATATTATTGTATCTAGAAATGAGAAGAGGTAGGGAAATGTGGGTAAGAAGACACGAGATATTGTTACACATATTGTCGGGACCCGGCATGTATCTGTTACTCGCCAAATGATGACTCAATCCATCTACTCACCCACTACCCCACGGTTCGACCCATGATGGCAGGACACGGAACCGTTGTAGAGGAGCCGGTAGAGAATGACTCAAGTGGTAGGATCATCTTATCCATTTCGAAATGTAAGCGTAAGTGCTGTTTGCACATGATATTTTGGTTCCTTGTGTATTTTACTTTATTTATTTATTATTTTATAAATTTATCATTAAATTTATACGTGTGATTCGACATTTTTAATTTTAGGTTTGTTGGAGGGTCACTTGCTACCGCTCGTTGGTTTCGCGACTTCCTCAAACATCGGAGACTTCATCGGTTTGGCCAACATTTAAAAAGGTGCCATCGGTAGTTGACGATTGGTTTGATGAGTTCATGGTATAATGTTAATTTAAATGTTTTATTTTTATCTTTATCTTCATTATTTATGCTTCATATTAATGTTGGTGTATATTTTTAGAAATCATATTCACGGCTTCGCATCTGAGCGTCAAGCGAAGGATGCTTTCATAGTCATGTGCAAGGCTCGTTACAAGGACTTTATCCATTGCTTGAAGGCCGGTGGGAGGCAAAGAAGCCCCAACCCTTATGCTTGCTTGACGAGCGTTTATCTTGCTTTCATAAAAGCGTTGGGAGGACCACCTTGAGAAAAGAAGCATCAGAGGGCAAAAAGAAATAGGCTTAGTACTACTGGGATCGGAGTGCTACAGAAGCACACAAGGTCCATTAGTGTTCTTGAGCACCTTGACCGTATGGTAAGTACTTTTACGTCATCTTTCATTACTTTGGCTTACTTTAAATATTATTGTTCAAATATTGATATATAGGTGGTAGCCATGTTGATGCTATGAAATCCATGGCTTAATTTAAATATTATTGTTCAAATATTGATATATAGTATAGCCATGTTGATGCTTGAAATCCATGGCTTAATTTAAATATTATTGTTCAAATATTGATATATAGCTGTAATGTTGTGCTATGAAATCCATGGCTTAATTTAAATATTATTGTTCAACTTTAGATTGGCTTAGTCGAGAGATGCAAAATTGACCCATCTT